>VUQS01074509.1:28914-50793 GCA_015108495.1 Heterochromis multidens | reverse complement strand
CACACATACATATACACACACACACACACACACACACACACACACACACACACACACACATATATATATATATATATGTGTGTATATATATATATATATATATATATATATATATATATATGTGTGTGTATATATATATACATATATATATAATTTTTTTTTTTTTTTTAATGTATTTTTAATACATAGGATCGTGACTTTTCACACACACTGTTTCAATATGCTGATGGAGATTTTTACTTTGGAAGGTAAAGTTTTATTTCTCCTACAATCGTAATTCAAAAGAAAGTTGGGACACTGTTTAAAATGTAAAAAGAAATAAAAAAGATATACAGAATATCATAAACCCATATTTTATTTATTTTCTTTTATGAGCTAGTATTGTTTTTCTTAAAATGGCACATTTTCTCAGTTTAAACATTTATATATATATTTATTTATAGATATATTTTCGGTGTTCTATTGTGAATAAAACATGGGTTTATGAGATTTGACTTTTTTGAAACTGGGGTTGTATGTATGTTCACTATAATTTTACTTATATTTTTCTAAATTTGAATTTTATGGTAGTTGAATAGATTGAACACCTTTCTATGGAAAATTTGTTCTATAAAACAAACAAATATTGTTGCAACAATACCCGAGAAGTTTTTTTGCAAACTGTAACAGTGCTTTCTTGGATTGTAAGGATTAGCAACAAAAACTAATGAGGTAACGTTAAACTTTCAAATGGAAACAACATGACCTTTACATTTAAAGACATCATTCAACTAAACTGTTTTGATGTTTTTGTTTGTTTTTTTTTCCCAGAGCCTCTGGAAAAAATGCATTTTTTTCTATTTTTCTGTTATTTTATCCACTCATGCACGTTGCTGGTTACAAGCAGGTTATGGGAGCATAATGAATGATGACAGTTTATGGAAAATGAAACAATATTTTAGATAGATTCTATCAACTAGGGCTCCAGTCTCCAGAGTTCTGGCCCGGTGATCTTCGACTTTGGCAGGTCCCACTTTGTTCAGGCTCTTTGTGATATAATCTCCACAGCTCTTGCCCTTTGCCCTTCCTTCTCAAGGCGTTGGACTGCCGCGTGGATCATTATTTTTTGTGCCTTAAGTCTGCTGTCTCCTATTGTTGGAAATGAGTGGTCTCAAGTCTTGCCTCCTCATGCATGGGTTCCCAATGATGTCCTTTAGCATCAATATGCCTTTTGCTTGCACCAAGGATGTCTCTGCAGCCCATTTCAATCGTTATCTTGTGGTTACGCCTGCATCTCTTACCTTTCCATCACTGGAGCCTCTGTACATCATCAGAGCCCTGCATTTTGCCACCTTGAACTCATTAACCACTAGAACCTGGTGTCTACATTATCCACATTGCAATGCAATAGTTTAGGTTTGATATGCTAATGGAAGTTAAAGAAGCTTTTCTTGGCATGTACAAGAGCTGCTATACTTCTATACTATAATTTGCCAGCACAAATTTTAAGGAAATCACAAAGAATTTTGAGTTTTCTGTGTGCAACACTGAGCCTCATTCCAGTCAGAAGCACATCATTGCTCTCTTCGTCACAGTCATACAGGAATATGGTGTGGCTACACTGTTTCATCATCCAAAAACAATCTCTGGGTTATATTAATGATCCAGTTCTTGTCTGATGTTTTCAGCTGGAAGGTGAAAAATGATTACAAACTGTGTGACATGTTGCACTATGCATTATTTGTAGCCTAGCCTCCCAGGCACTTGTTATGCATGGATCCTGTAAACAGAAAAATATGAATTTCATGCCACTTGTATTAGTGCGTTCTGATAGATTTTAGGAGTTAGACATGTGCACTAAGGAGGAAATGACAGTTTAATACAAGTTGTTTTTTTGTCATTTTTGGTTAATGTGCAGACCTGAAATTTGATGTCAGTGACTTTGTGATAGGTGAAGTAACTGCTGTTAACATCGGTTTCTGAAAGAAGAACCTCCGTGTTGTTCAGACATGCCTGTGTCAGGTATTAGATTAGCCTCTTCACCTAGACCTTTAGACAAGAGTGTGTTTGTTCGTGTTGTAATTCTGTTATCTCCCTTTCTTTCTCTCCTCTAATCTGGACACCTAACAGCCACGCAAGTAAGCAGTTCTGACAAGGCTTGTGCGCAAATTGAATTTTTCTTTCCCTATCCCTTTCGATTTATAATTCCCTCTCTCGCCCTACAATCAAACTCAATTTCTGACCCCTTAGACAAAAGGCTCAGATAAAGCAATTAGTTTGTTCTGTGTGAGCTCCTGGTTCAGTTGACCTGACAGGGAGTTTGAAGTACTAAAAGCAGCACAAACACAGGTGATGACGGTCACTGGCAGACAAATTCAGCTCTACAGAGATGAACTAAGAGTCAGTAGCAACAAAGAGATTCAGCCTCTGGAAAGGAAGGTGAACATGAAACTGAAATAACTATAAAAAAGTGTCCAGATTCCAGACAGTATGTCTAGCCTGCATGCCTTTGATCACTGCAATTTCTACCTTTGACATCTTCAAGCCTTTTTTTTCCCCTTTGAATACCTTTAACGGGGTATTCTTTTATTTTACTGCACTCTCAGACTATCAGGTGACAATCTTTCTTTTAGTGCTAAAAGGCAGTTCTATATGAGGGCAGTATTTTAAGATGAAATGCACAAGCCTGGGAGATGTCTGTGTTTCTGTGTTTGGATTCTCTTTCAACTGAGACACTCGAGTACTATGAGGGATGCACATGCTGTATAATCATCTGAGAGCAGAGAGTTTGAAAAGAAATTTCACTTTTGAAGAGTTCCACAGCAGTGAGTTCTTATAGATAGATACTTTGATATGCACATTATAATGCAGAAATATTGTTTACCTTTTCATTGTTTTGTAAAAATTGGAATCATCCTTTGATGTTGAATTTTTTATCTTCCAGCGTTGTTGTTTTCATTTGCTTTGAAATTTCCCGAGTCCCTTCTTTCAAAGTCCCAAATGGGCAATATAAAACAAGTAAGAAGTGAAGGTACAGGCTATTTGCACTTTGGACACTTTCTAAAGTCACCCTGACCATATCTCCTGCGTCAGAATTCAATTTAGCCATTGCAGGAGAAGACTGAAAACCGTAAAGGAGGATTTAGGGTGAAATACATGGCATGGGGGATTCGTTAAGAAATATAGTTATCTTGCAGTCTGGCAGGGGAGATATGGATGTGGCAGAACTGATGAGGTTCTCAGTCATTATCTTCTAGGTGATAGCATGGTATATTGCATGCAGTTTTTTTTTTAAACCTCTTATCACTATAATTTCCTTAAGGGAATCCTTTTTTTCTCCATCCATTCTGTAGTTTGAGGCTGATATTTCTAATCATTTCTGCTATGAGATGAGAGTAGAAGGGTTGTTACTTCATCTTTGGCAGTGAGATTACAATCTACACCCAAGATAAATTCTAAATATTTAAAGTGTATTTGTTTAGGTGCTTGCTGAGGTCGTGCATAGCATCCATGCCGATCCAGTCAATAAGAAACATCCATGCAGGAATTGGAAGTTGAAACACAGAATGCAAATCCTGCTGGTTCAGTGCTGTCTGCCCTGGCACAAGTGAGAGCCAAAAGCATGGGCATTGGGCTACACTTTTTCTTCTGCCAGAGATTCATGCCTTGAACTGAGAGATATCATGGATAAACCAAAGCACTCTGCAATGACCCATTTGCACAGATCCAAAAGCAACTGATAGTAATTCAGTGACCTTACAGCGAATGCATTGTTGTGCCTAATTGTGTGATTAAAATAAACACAAATTAATCTCTTTTCTTTGTCTTTTCACAATCGAAAGCTTCATGCCTGCCACAAAAAAGGCTATCCACACTATATTAAGTGTTTGTGCTGTTGTGTAGCCCGTCAGTCTGTACACTTTGAGTCCCTAGAGATGCAAGCTCATACTGAATCATGCCTGCTCAGCGGGGAGCTGGATAGATTACGATAGCCAAATCCCGAGAGTTGGAATATCTAACTGCTAATTAACTGCTGGTTAATAAGTTGAAATGTGAAAGTGCTGAAGCGCAATTTCAAATTTAGTATCATAAAAAATAAAACTCATAAGAACTTAAGTACATTTCCTCAGTACCTTGTCAAATGTGTGTTTTAATATTGGCATTATTTGCTGTACAGAATAAAGTTGTTTTCACCATTATTATTTCTCAAGTTATTTTTCTCATGCTTTTCATTTTGCTTTGTCACAGCAGGAAAAACACAGGCTGAATGACACCAAGTCTCCCAAGTTGTGCAAATGTCCTGGTCCCTTTTTTTTTTCTTTTTCCAGCAATTGTTAGGTTTTGGTTAATGTTTTTATGTTCTTCTGTTCCCACTATCCATAGTGTTTTGTTGTTTTTGCTTCCCCCTAGCTTGTCCATGTTTTAGTGTCTACCTTGTTCCCCTGCTTCTGCTACCAACACTGTCTTCATGTTTCTGTGTTGATTTTTTATCTTTTGGTTATTTCCTGTTTTTTACTGAGATAGTACATTCCTCCTGTGTCTTGTTTTTGTTTTTACTTTCTGTCTTTGTCTTCCTTCCTTGTGATTGTCTTCCCCACCCTCATTGTTCTCATTTGCTGTTTAGTGTTTCCTGCTGTGACCTTCTCCCACCTGTGTCTTATTCAATCAACTCTGTGCAGATATACTCTAATCTTTCTCACATGTTCACATTTATTTGCCCACCTGCTTTCCCAGCTTGTTTTCTCTATTTGTTTCCTTGTACTTCAGTTTTGTTTGAGTTTGGTTTTTCACCTCTTGGATTAATGGCTTCTCCTTCCGGCGTTGTGCTGTATTTTTTGTTCACATTGTTTCTTAGTGAATAAAGTTCCTGTTTGCATCTAGAGATTCAGCATCCTGCATTTGTGGCCTCTCTCCAGCAATACTCTAAAAATCCTAGAAACAGGGCCCTGTACTACAACACGAGTTCAACATAGGTATCTTTCCGTTATCTGGATTCACTTACTCTAACATTAGGTATCAGGATAAGCAGTCACTTGAAGTGGTTATCAACTCATTAAGTTAACCCAGGGTTTGCCCTGCACGTTCACATGAACGGGCTAATGTTGAAAGCATCTAACCAACCACAGTTATAGATAAGTGTATTGGCAGCAGAGTGGCTGATTTTATAAAGGAAGATAAAACTATACTATGGAAAGCCGCACAGCTGTTGACTTTCAGTCACAGAAGCAGTGTGAGTGTGTGTGAGAGGAAAATCACTGTACAGTAAAATTAAAAGTACTGTATGAAGGTGTGAGCACACTAAGCATTTCAATCAGTAAGACTGGAAAAGACATACCATATTAATAAGGTTTAGCCTATTTGAAGCCAGGAAAGAAAACCAGCAAAATACCAACTGTATAGCTCTATTAAGACATGGGATAATCTATTGGATTATTTGTTTTCATTCAACAGGAGAAAAAATAAAAAAACATCAAGGAATAAGTTGCATCAAAGTATCTGCATTTCTTACCGATGCTCATCAGGGAAAGACAAAGACTTTACATGCTACTGAAAAACTTTAGACTCTCCTTCTAGAGAGAGAGAGAGTGAGAGGTCATACAATAAAATGTGGTCATACTGTGTTCTGAAGAAACTCAACAGGTAATAAAATTGAGAATCACATGTAGACCACTGAGGATTATCACATTATTTCAAATTGATGGTAAGTTTATTCAAATTCTGACAAGGAGCTCAATGAAGTAGTTGTGGTCACACTTGAAAACAAACATTTTAAATAATTAATATCAATATTTTTGAAAACCTGTGATGAACCATGAATACACATCATTCTGTGTGATCTTGTTGTCTTTATAATGGAAATGGAGAGCGCAGTGTTAGCATGAACCACATTCATAGGAAACACTGCGCAAGATAAAATAAACTGAAATGACCTGTTAACAATGTTAGTTTCTATTTACCTTATTACACTATATCTTTAACATGCTTATTAGTTCACAGAAGTCTGAAGGTACCACAAATTTCTCAGAAAACACCTGCTGCACCTTTGGAATGGAATGTAAATGTGTTTGAGATAACTCAGATAAACCTGTAGGAAAAGGAATGTTTAAGATAGCCTTTTATTTCTGTTTCTATTTCTTATTGAATTATTTCAGTGGGAAAACTTCATATTTCCTTTTCTTCTTCATAATTATATAATATATTTTATATTTATTCAGCTCACTCCATGACTTAAAATAGTGACTAAAATATTTAGTGGCTATTGTGGCCCTTTTTCTATAAAACCATAACTAAAATCACAAATGTTAATAAAATAATCAATTGCAACTTATTTCATACTAAAATCATCTTTTCTCAGTCATCTGGCAGAATAAAATTCTCAGATGACTGAGTGATTCAGTCACTCACTTTGGTCCCTGGCTATAGTGCTCTCTCTCTAAAATTCTATGAAGCATGCCAAATTCATGTCCCCTTGCATTGAAGCCTGGCACTGATGGAGTGCACAGCTGCCAGGCTCTTCACCCAGAGCTGAACAAAAAGTGCTTCTTTTAACCTGTACCTTTTCAGCCCAGGTTTCATGTCTGCCCAGATATCACTCTACAAGTCATTTTCAGTCCCTATACCTTCATTTAAAGCAGAGATTACAAGCGTTTGGATTCAGAGAAATCTAAGTCTGTGGCTAGTCAGAAGTGAAATTCAGTAAGCGTTCTAAATGGTAAATAAAACATAAAATGCTCGAAGACTGGCTTACTAGTGGCACATCAGTGTATTTTTTTTCTTTTAAGTTTGATATGAATAGTGTTTTAAAAAAATGTTTTAATTCATAGTTCTTTTTGAGAATGTGTGCTAAATAGGAATGTGCCTTTTTGCCAGCCCCTTGTAAAATTAACCAAATAAATAATAATTAAGATTAATTAGAACCAGGAGATTCAGACTGCTGAAGACTAAGTTTGCTGAAGTCATCAATGCTGTTTCGTGAGCAAACATGAAACTCTCTCAGCCAGTCTCCAATGGGATACATTCTGGAAGTTTTTACTTAAAAACTGTCACTTTTTACTCTCCCTCCTAACAGATGAAAGACACAGCATGGATTTTTAACAGTCTGTGAACCACATCTAAAAAGGGCGGTCTTGTGGTGCTGGCAGTGTTTAAGAGCCATTACTTTCTAATTCAATTCACGTGCGAAGGTCATCAGGCGGAATAATGAGGTTTTAGCAACCAATGACTCAGTTCAACACAACTTGATTAGTTATGTAAGACAGGCAGACTCAGGTTATTGACTGAAGGGTTTGTGTTAGCTTTTGGAAATTGAAATTTTATTTGCATGCTCAAGTGAAAAAGAAAAAAAGATATATATGTGTGTGTGTATGTGTGTGTGTGTGTGTGTGTGTGTGTGTGTGTGTGTGTGTGTGTGTGTGTGTGTAAAAGAAAGAAACAAAGAGAGAGGGAGAGAGCGAGAGAGGGGAGTATTGGTAGTGGGGGCCATTTAATAGACTCAACCTCACTATGAACCCAGAGAAAGCGCTTTGTCATTTGACCTTCATTAACATCTTCTATTCATTGCTCCAACTCGGTGATAAATCAGGGAATGGCTCCTATTGTATCTTCCAGTGTCATGCAGTAAAGCATTCTTCCTTACCTGGCTTTCATTAGCTTTTGTCTCTTAAACAATAACCAGAGCCTTGATTGAACACAGGTTTTATAAGGTATTTGCCTTGTGGGCACTTTGCTAACAGAACTTAAACTGAAATCAAATCAAGAGGCATTTCAGCAAAGATCCAGAGGAACAAACACAATCCTTGTGTAAAGACTCCTTTAAGTGTTTTCACGTGAAGTTGTTAATGTGATGAAGACCAGCACCTTTAACCTCAGACTACAGATAAAAACAGAAAGACCTGCAGATAAAAAAAAAAGAACTCTTTTGGAAGAGGAGACTTTCTACAGAGGAGTGGCTTCCCTCCATTGAAGCATTGCTGGATTAACCTAATCAGAAGATTAATCAGACTTGAAACACTGGAGGCTGTGCCGGTGGCCTCTTTACCTCTTTATCCGACTGTGCCAGGCAGCAGAATTAGAATAGAGAGCAGGGAGATGGTGTTCCCACAACTCCTCTCTCTAGAGCTCTCAACTTGCCAAAAGATCTCAGAGGATGAAGTGGAATTAGAACCTCCCAGTTTGCCCCCACTGGCCTTTTCGAACTTGGTCCTTTCAAATGTCTCATTACCATTCAGACAAGAGCCCATATGTTTACTATTTGAGGTCTTCTAGCAGCACATTATGCAAGACAAGGATATGACTAAGGGTGAGAAAGTGGAGTGGTGTTTCCTCACAGCAAGAAGGTTCTGGATTCTAATCCACCAGCTAGTTGGACTTCTGTGTGGAGTTTGCATCCTCTTCCTGTGCCTGTGTGGGTTCGCTCTGGGTACTCCAACTTACCCCCCACAGTCCAAAGGTATGTCAGATTAATTAGTAATTCTAAATTGGCTCTAGGTGTGAAAGTGAACATGATGGTTGACTGCTGACCTGTCCAGGGTGTGCCCCACCTCTCGCCCTCTCACAGGGACCCTGAATTGGAGTGGTTATATGACTAAATAATCAAGTTCATCTAGAAAAAAAATGTTATGGAAAAGAAAATGAGAAAGCAGCACTGACCCTGTTGTACCATGGCTTAGTTGCATAAGTTATGGTTTACAGGTTAGCCATTTAGTTAAATTGTTTTTGTTTGATTCAGTTAGAGACTCACCTCTGAACAGGGATGTTCACTCCAAGGTAAGCACATATTTACACAGTACTGTGCAAAAGCCAAAGTCCAAAATGAGATATAGGTGCAGTGATTCAAAATACAGTATATAAGGCAAAACAGAGTTTGTAAAAATCTAACGAAAGTCAGCATTTGGTATGACCTTAAAAATTGAGTCTAAACTCTTAGACAAACTTTCTTGTAATTTCTTTAAGTAGTCTTCCGGAACAGCTCTTCAGGCTTCTTGAAGCACATCCAAAGCTCTTCTTTGGATGTCGGCTGCCTTTTGTTCTGTTCTCTGTCAAGATGACACTGCTTCAATAATGCTGAGGTCTGGGCTCTGGGGAGACCAAATCCATGACTGACAGTGTTCTGTTAGTGTTAGATTTTCTAACCAGGTATGCTTTTACTGCACTGGCGGTGTGACATCATTGTCATGCTGACAAATGAAGCTGTTACCAATAAGATGCTTTCCAGATGGTATTGCATGATCATTGACAAGATCTCCAACACCACTGGCTGAAATGAAGCCCCAGACCATCACAGAGCCTCCACTGTGTTTTACAGATAGCTGTAGACACTCACTGTTGTACCTCTCTCCTGACCTCCTCCGTACATACTGACAATGGATTCATCACTCCATAAGATCTGTTGCCACTGATTTTCAGTCCAGTTCCTGTGTAATTTTTGCATACCTCAGCCTTTTCTCCCTGTTTCCCCTCCTTAACCCATTTAATCCCAAATTTTTTCCAGACATTAAAATATTTAAATCATGTGTCATTGGTAACCCTTTGGAATAATATAGAATAGGTTGTTTTTTTTTAAATGTGGAAAAGTAGGAGAAAAAGTGTGTTTTATGACCGAGTCACTATTGTGACATACACTGCAAACACACCAAACAAGTTTGAGTAATTGCAAATGCATATAGCATTACTAGACACCATAAAGATCATGTGTACCAAAACTATTTGCCCTCTGTTTATTTTAACATACTTTACTAACCTTTTTCTTTGGGAGCTTTGAAGCAGCTCTCCTCTTCTCAAAGTGCAACCAGGAAGTAAACAGCTCTGGTCATGTGACAATATACTCTAAAGATGTGACACTGCACACATTTTTTCCAAACATTGTATTATTATTATAGTTTTTACTGAAAAACGCACTGAAAAATCACTCAACAACAGTTTAGAGCCTTATAAATAAAACTTTTTTGTACAGTCACTATTGTGACCGATAGGTTGAAATGGGTTAAGTATGGCTCCTCTGACAGCCACCCTTCCACTGAGACCATTTCTGATGAGGCTTCGGGAACAGTAGATGGATCAACTGAAGAGTCAGATGCATCTCTTAAGTCCTGTGTCATGACTTCACTGGATTTTTTCCTATTTCTTAAGGATACTTAAGGAACTTTCAGATACTGTTCATCCCCATTAAATTGTTTTTTTTATGCTTGCCACTTCTTCTTTTGTCCTCCACGTGTCCAGTTTCCTCAGATTTTTTAAGGACACACTGCACACCATGCTGAGATATGCCAAGTTTTTGGAAAATAGCTCTTTGGGAATCACCTTGTTCATGCAAAAATACTATTTTGTGCCTGTCAAACTGTGTTATCTTTGGAATTTCTTGTAGATTCAACTAAAGAAATTGGAAAAAATTGTGTTTTTGTGACAGGCCGCTAGTAACAAAGTAACTAAAGATACAATTTAAAATTGTCTCTTTGTTGTCTGCTACGTGTAGACACAACATTGGTTCATCCCTTGAGGTAGGTACCTTTTTTATGCTCGAATGATTCATAGGTCAGTGTTAAGTAGCTTAAGAAACAAAAAATAAATAATAAAAAAAACCATTCCTTTGAAAAGGTACAAGGAGTAAAATGAACATGAGTGAAAAAGCAGCCAATGTCCAAAGTAAATTTTTGAACTTTTCCTCAAGACTACTGTGGTGGGGTGTGGTCTATGGCTCCGCTGCAGAGGGGGGGTAGCGCAGTGGGTTCAGGGGGCAGTGCCAGGGAGGCTGGGTGAGTGGCTGGATGTAATAATCTAATCAGACTTTCCCTATTTAGTGACGCCGGGACCTGCAGGAGGGAGAGCACTGTGGAGTTGGAGCTGGGAAACTGCCTCAGCTGGGGAAGCAACTGAGTTTTGTTTTGTCACTGTAAATAAACACTGTGCACTTATCCTTGGTTGTTCGTGTCCCACTGGGTCCCTTCAACAGACATACTAGTGTTACAACTACTTTAAAAATTAAAAAAAAAAAAAGTCTGGCTCCTTGGAAGCAAAATATAAAGAAATAAGGGGTGGCTCAAGATTTTTGCACAGCACAGTATTTCACACATCATATAACTTAAACATTAAATGCACCCAATGATCAGGATCATCCCAAAAGACACTTGACTAGATTGCTGTCTAACTCAACTGTGAACAGGCATTGGCGTAACAGGCCACTGTGTGCAATCCTCCTACCCTGCAGAGATTTAAAGATGCGGTGAGCCAATTGCCCTCAAAACTGGTGGAAATTAGCTCGTGCTGCGCCATGTTTGTCTGACCCTGTAACAAAGGATAAAATCTGAGAGGCTGGGTGCTTCATATTTTTTAAAACCTGTGATCACATGGTTATAAGCAGAAAATTTGGCAGACAAAAAAAAGGTATTGTTGTCAATCCGCATTGAATAAACAAATAAAACTTAGTGCGTATTTATCTGTCTCCATCTGTCTGCCTTAAATTATCCTGCAACTAATCTCACCACCTAGGCTCAGAAAATAAAAAAATAGGACTGTAGCACATGTCCATGATAAGAAACCAAGAGAAGCCTGCAGTGTAACAGGGAGGGCATCATTGATCCCAGCTCTCTGGTAGCCAGGTCATCGATTTCAGCATGCAGCTGTGTTACTTGGCACACCTTGCTGACTCCATCTACAGCCTTGAATGTGCAGCCAAGAGCATGATTTTTTCCCCCCGTCCTTAGTCAGTTGACCAAAACATGCAGAGAACTGTGTGTGTCACAGGGTCCTAGGCTGTCCTTACTTGCGTGGGATCATAATTTTTCAACAGCCGCTTTACCTCCCCATCCCAAGAGGCATTTTTTTTTCTCAAACAGGGATCATTATACTGTGGAAGCAGATGATGGGCAGGGTTGAAAATGCAACTGGAGCCATGAGGAGAGGTATACACTCCTTGAGGTGAACAGACAGACACAAATGGGAGAGCCAGTGGAGGGACTGGACAGAAGAAGAAAAAAGGTCGAAATAAATGGAGAGTCCAGTTTTGATCTTTTCTGCTTCCCTGAGATTTATTGATCTTAGAATCTTATCAAGCCTTCTTTTGGATGGTTAAGTAAAACAGACATCAAAGATCAATTTTTTTGTCTTTTCACCCCTCCTCCACATATGCCCTTCCTACACCCACTGTTCCATTTAAAGATGTGTATCTCCGAACATCCAATACGAATACACTTGAAAGAGCATGTGAGGAGAAGAAAAGGAGAGTGAAAAACCACTTAAAACGAGTAGTGGCAGGATGCAGCTAATAGCCGTCTGATCAGCCAGCGTTTCATCTTTGCCACATTATCTCTAAATTCAATATTGGCTCTTCAAACACTGAAGGGGTTGTTGTGTCTAAACTCTCCTGCTATTTATGCATCCAGACTACACTTAGTTGGTATTCCACCCTTTTGTTGATGTCCCCTCTATGTCTCCTCAATCCCTCATTGAGAGCGAGCTGATGCATAGAAATTGTTGTCTCGTGAAAAATTAGTTTCTTTGTATGTTAGACACTTGTCTGTCACTGCACAGCCAGTCTTGTTATTGACTCTGACAAATTCCACAATACTGCTGATAATGACGTGACAAATGGGCACCACTCTTTCTCCTTCAACAACCAGTACATCTCCCAATGCCCCCCTGTCACCCACCTCAACTAGATTCTATTATGTGATATGATATCATACCCTGACTGAGTATAATCAGGAAGAGCTTTGTACAAAAGAATTTTGATGATATAACATTTAGTTCTAAAAGCACAGAGATCCAGAATCTTGAGACCAAATTTTAAGGGATAAGATATAACTATTACTAGAAAAGCAGTAACTGTCTCAAAAAATTTGATGTGGTCACATAATCAAACTAGAAGGGCACTTAGATTCTGCTGACTTGGATTTGGATTTGCACAAAAATCTATTGGGTTCTTCATTTGCTCATGGTCTGGTATTTTCATTAAATTTTATGACATTTAGCTTAATAAATTTGTGCAATCCTGCTTACAAGATGTACTAAAAACTCCACTCTGTCTGTCACCTTGGCACAGGATTGAATCACAAAGACAATTTAATTGCTACCTTTACTTTTAGAATTTGTAAGTGAAAAACAAGATGATCATATTGAAAACATGGTCAAAGGTGGATCAGGAGGTACTTGAGCATCACAGAATCTAATAGATGTTTACAATTTATAGTGTGGCTAGTAACCAAAATTTGAATTACTATTAATTTGTATGTGCAGGTATTTGGTTTTGTATGGAGCTCTACAGTAGCCATTGAGGGGAAACTGAATATTCTGAGATCTTGTTTTACTACACTGACCACACAACATATAAATAAACCATTATCCAGAAAGCATATTTTGACACTGCCGACCTGTCTGGGGTCCACCTTGCCTTTCACCCTATGACAGCTGGGAGAGGCTCCAGCCCATCTGTAAAACTAAGTGGATGAGTGGTACACAGCATGTCTTTTGTCCTGTCTCCCTCCCCTCACCCCCAGCCAGTCACGGCAGATGGCTGCCCCTCCCTGAGCCTGGTTCTGTTGGAGGTTTCTTCCTGTTAAAAGGGAGTTTTTCCTTCCCACTGTTGCCAAGTGCTTGCTCATAGGGGGTCGTCTGATTGTTGGGGTTTTCCCTCTATTATTGTAGGGTCTTTATCTTACAATATAAAGAGCTTTTTATATATAAAGGTTTTATTAACAACAAAACAAAAATGAAAGGATGTAGTTTGACATTAGTCCTTGACTCTATCAAGGACTACATTAAGAAGTCAAGGACTTAACCTGAGGACAGTTGTTATGTAACAAAGGATTTAACTGTAAAACAATGACTCTGTGTGACAGCTTACCTGTCTTGTAATTTACATTTAGTCCTGACTGATTTTGTCACTGCAGTATGCAAAAGAAAGCAAAACAGTAATAAATAATTAACGTGGTAGCTAATGTGCTACATACATAAATGTATACACAAATGGATCCTGCTACAGAAAGTAAGCATATGAAGCTGCAGATATTTAATAAAGATTTTAACAAACAGCTGGAAGCAACAAACACAACTTCAGCTTTCTGTGATGTTTTGTCAAACCCAGAGTACATTAATTATTGGTCTAGGGTTAGGGTTTTTAAATGCTAGTGCCTTTACACGTTCCAGTGATTTTTCCAGGGACTGTGGACTCTGTGCTCACTGAGTATCTCTTCTCTGGAACAGTGCTTTCTCTGTGTTCCATGACCTCAATCAAAAATATGAACACAAAGAATAAGAGAACAAATGAAAGGCAACCACACAAATTAATCAAAATATGGGAAGGAACTGGATTTCATGCGCATGCAATAACATATCCTGCACCCAATAACATATTTTTTATCCTCTATGGGCACTGACAGGGCCCATCGCTCTGAGAAGACTGTTACAGTTATTTAAAACTAACACTGACATAGTCGTTGTTAAGCTGTGTTTAAATCTCTACTACTCTTTAAATCTCTAATTTGGTTCATATAATATTTATACATTATAAGTTAATACAAATTAATTTCCAACTTAATGGTCTGCAAAAGTAAATGGACTGATTCTTATATAGCGCTTTTCTTCCCAGAGCACTCAAAGCGCTTTACACAACACAACAAGTGCTTTCTATCTAACATTCACACACATTCACATTCGGAGCATCGGAGAACAACTTGTATCTTGCCCAAGGATGGGCAGACTGGAGCAGCCAGGGATCAAACGACCAACCTTCCGATCAGTAGATGACCTGCTCTACCCCCATAGTGACATTCCAGTAACAAGACTCCTTTTCTAACCTCTAACAATTCAATTCAATTCAATTTTATTTATATAACACCAAATCACAACAACAGTCGCCTCAAGGCGCTTTATATTGTAAGGTAAAGGCCCTACAATAATACAGAACAGGAAGAGATTACCATGTACTAGTTGCAAACAGCACAGAAAATGTACTTTTGATGCTTTCAGGATGTTTTTTTTTTTATATCATCAGTAGCTAAAAGTAATGTGGGATGTCAACTGTGGGATAGCAATTCCCAGTTTCTCCTTGTATGTTCATCTGAACAGAATTACTAAGCACCTTTTTGAGGCTGGAGTCCCACTGATGCTGTGTCTCTGAGAGGCCTGTTGAGCAACATTACACAGACATACACATGCAGACAAAATGCAGAACAGGTGTTGCCATTCAGATGAATGCTATTATCACACTGGGGTACACGTCACCATCTCAGTGGGGTGATATAAACACACTTTTCTGTGCTAAGAAAATAAGTGCATTCCACATGTGCAAACATTTTATCTCAGAGACAACAGGCTAACAATGGGTAATCCAGCAGCTTTTCAGTGAACCAGAGAGTGATATATGGTAATGGTAAAAGCAAAAATAAAAATAAAAATAACTTCAGCAACCTTTTTTCCACAATACATACACAACAAGAAAAGTCATACTAAATGTAACCCTAACCCTTTATTACCTTTAGTAAAGTACAATACTGAACATCACATGAAAAAACTTACATGCCATCCATTTTCTATTACTTGGCTGTCCTTGCTGTTCAAACACAATTCTTGGTTTATGTTTGTAATGCCTGGTTTGATGCAGCAGTTTCCCTTATCCAAGACAGTTTTCTCCAGTGGGAGACAATAAAGTTACCTTAACCTTGACCTTATTAACTTGGCCAACAAGGCTGTAGAAGTAGAAGTTGCCTAAAGGTGGCTGTGGTTCAGGAGAGGAGAGTTATGGGTGATGTAGAGCTGCTTGGATACAAGCCCGGCCAGGTCACCTGGGTGAAGCTGTCTGATGTTGAAAGACCCAACAACACCAGATGATGCCAGGAAACATCACTGATGATGTGTCCGGTGGTTCAAGGTGATGTACAGTATGTTAAAAGCAGATGTACTCATGGGTCTCATATAACCTTTCAGTAGCTTCACACTGGTGGCCAAAAGGCATGACAGCTTTAGAAAGGAGCATGCTAATGTTAGGTGCGGTTTGTGCCCCTTGGTGCTATTTAGCACAGTGTGATGAGAGTTCATCTCTACACATCCTGCTTGTCTCTCTGTCTGAGAGTGAGTACAGAAATAGTCTTTGTCACCAACGACACAGCAGGGCACCTTTCAAACAACATGTCCAACACGACTGGTCCAAGGCGCCAATATCTGTGCCAATGTGTGTAACGTTGCAGGGTATTGTCAGCTTGTGAATGCATGTCTGTGTGCCAATGATTTTTTTTTTTTTGTAGATAATCAAAAAACAAAAATAAACAGCATCTTCATCTTCTTCATTTTAAACTTTGTTTTTGTTGCACATTAGAAAAGGACACTGACCACTGACTGTTTCAATAAATTCAACAGTTGTAATAGATGAAATGATTGATTAATGGTCCTTTGAGAGTGACATTGATATGGCACTGCACCAATACCATTAGACAATTTCAATCTGACCCGAGCCAGACTCTGCCCAAAAGTCAAATGGGAAAAACATTGAGCACTGCACTGAATGATACACTAGAGCAGAAGAAAAATGATCTCCAAGGGTGAAGGAAGCAGTAATAGATAAGACGATTAGTCCATTACAATCTACCCCAGGGGGGTGTTACCCCAGAGCAGAACATTACGGTTAAAAAGGGCAAGACCTTGATTTCCTCCTCCCCGCCCCAAGTTGTTCATTGTTTAAGTGAGGCAAAGTTGCTACATGAAATACTAACCCACTCTGTACAGGGCAAAGGCATGTTTTTAGCTCAGGATCAAATTCAGCCTTCGGAAGTGTGACCTTGCTCTCCCAGTAGGGTTGTGCTGATTGACGATAATCTTGGGTACTGATAAATTCATAGTACTCTTTAATAGCTTGCCATTCAGGATAATGATATATAGTATTTTCCTATTAAAGCATTAAATTAATTCATATTATTTTGAATTTAAGTTAACTAGCCCTACAAAAATTATCACAGCCCCCCAACACTTGACACATTGTGACAATGAGTGTGTGAGGAAGAACTACATCACCCCATAACAATAGAAGGAAATAGAAGTTATTTCTTAAACAATTAAAAATGTGGTGTTTCCCCAGGGGAATTAGGAGAGATAAAATACTGCATGAGGTACAATGCAGTTAAAGCTTGCACTGCAGTTGTACTGGCATCCACGGTGGTAATCTTTTAAAATTCCTGTGCATTCTCACAAAATATCCCTGATGATAACACTGACAACTATCATGTATCTATAAAGCTGTAATTCCATAATGTTCATTTAAGTATTTAGACTTTACTTGCAAACTGCACTTGCAAAGACACAAGCACGTTACATAACTCTAAAATTTTGAAAATTTTAATGTATTTATAGTCGCTGCCATTGATTTTAAAAAACAAATTTTACACCCAAAAAAAAAATGCATATTTAATCAGACAGACTATGTTTTGTCATGTTGCTCCAGTTATTTTTGTCTCATTGATTGAGCCTCAGCTCTCATTTTGGTCATCGACATCAAGAGTGCTTGTGTCTCCATGACAAGCCTGAAATACTGTCAATCAAGCAGCTAGCTCATAGCACAGACAGGAATTAATGTATGCTAGCTAGTGACTGTTTCTTGGTAAGATAAACTTACACCTGCTGTCTCTGGCTTCATTTAGTAAAACTGCAACTGTCTTAACACTCCGATTCAACTGTATTTTCCTCTTGGCCAAGATAATGTCACATCTATGATTATCATGTGTATTCTTACAGCTCCAATGAATTTCACTGTTTGGCAATATGCTGAGGTTTCTGTCCCAATAAATTCCAGTGAATGAGGAGGAGTTTCACTGTTTTGTTTTAGGACAATTTGCAGTGTCATACTGCTGATGGAGAAACACTTGCAATTGTGTCATTGCAGATTTTAAGAATAAACCAGCAATGGGCATATGTTCAAGGCCTTTGAATAGGAATTTCACAGTATTTCAGCCCAAGCAAACAACTAGGACATGTCCATAAACACGACTGGATTACACAAGGTCTTTGACACCATGTTGAATCATTATCTAAAGTCAAAGCCCATTAAATCAAGAGACACAATATATTTGTAATTGCCTGTCACAATGATAAAATTTCGATCTAATGCATCTATCAATAAGACGGGGGTGGGGGGGTGTTTTGCTGACAATGTGTTATATGACTGTTATCTGATATTCCGCTACTATGGTTAAGTTAGTGTTAGACCACATGTTGCTGCACAAAGTCCCAAATTCTTGTCATTTTACTTAATTTAGTCTAATCATGGGACATGGTAAGACAACTATGATCTACTGTTCATGGGGTCATGGGGCCAAATAGGCAAAATCTAATTGGACCTTCTGTAGGCAGGGTGGCTGTTAGGTCACTGAATGTAACCTTCAGTCACTTTATTTGCATTAAAAGGTGTATCTTTTGTAACCCCATTAAGTACACTCAATGTCAGTAGTTAGTTTAAATATGATAAGATTAATAATTGACATGACTACTGAAACTCTGTGGCAATACAAGCGGGACATCTCCTAGTTCTCCTTTTTAAAATAACTGTGCATCTGTATGAAGCTTAAATCCCTCTTTTGCTAAGTGCATGTTAAACTTGTGCACCAAGGGGCAAACATTGGTGTCCCTTCAAAGAAAAGGAAAAAGGAAAGCCTTCAAGATTGGTAAGAAAGAGCCTTGCTGAAGTATGTAGGTGCAGTAGGTGAGATGTAAGTCTTTGGAAAGTTCAAGTGCTCCTTGCCAATCTTAATGTGCAGGCTATCAATGAGAGAAAAGCATAGGAAAACAATGCGATAGGAGAAAGTGGCTGTGTTTGGGAGCAAAGTCTTACAAAAAATGGAATTTCTTCTATCCCTTTTACAAGGCGAGTGACCTTTGCCTTCTGGGTGGCTTTCTCCTCCTATTTCTCCATTAGTACATGGAGACAGACAAGCACAACAAACACACACACACACACACACACACACACACACACACACACACACACACACACACACAAAAGCATTTGCAATTTCTCTCTAAAGCAGCCCTTCTAATACACACAGGCGCTCACTGTCCAACAGTCAATATTTTCTGAGGGATGGCCTCCCTTGAGAACTAGCAGGCAATCTGAAGGGACCCCTGCAATGAAAGGGCCTGTGATTGCATTCGACCATAGCCCTTACAAAGATGTCGTACATCAAATGCCAACAGATAAAAAGCCATCCGTGAAGAGTTAATCAGCAGAGTAGCTTTCATGGCCATACTGCAATTTGTCTCAATATCATGAAAAGAAGACAGGCTCTCATAAAAAGCACCGATATAAATAAATACATAGCCTAAATTGTAGAGCCCACATATACAAGAATTTTTTAATCTCTAAAATCTGTATTGACCCAAAAATCCAGCATTGGTCGAGCTTAACTAAACACATAGATGCATTTGTCTTTTATGTACCACTGAATGAGATGTTATCTCAGACCGCAACATGGCTTCAAGTAATGCTCTGCTTTTATCTTACCATTTGCCAATATTGCCTGACCTTGAGGGTGAGCCAGGTCTCTGTGTGTATAGATGCTTTTGTATGTCTGTTTTGTACACTTGTTTATGTGTGCAGGTGCACCTAGACCTCACCTTACTCCGCACACCCCCACTTTTTTGGGTTGGGTTTGGGGTCGGGAGGGCTCAAACATTTGGCTGATACAGTAGGGTTTGAGAGCCTGAACAATTTGCATTCTGAGTCACAGTGTAAATTACTGTGTACGAGGCTGTCAGGTATTTTGCATACTTGCCACCTCATACCTGAAAGGATATACTGATGTGATTCTTATAGAGTGTCATGCTGAGTGACAGTGAGACCAATCAAAATAGTTGTTGACCCCTGGTTCTGACCCACTCGTACCAGCAACCACATATCAGTCAAATTAATACTATGGGCCTGCCAATGTGAGTCAAACATGCAAAAAGATCAATGGAGGAATGAGAGATTAGCCAATGGAGACTGAATTAAGTCAGAAAAACTTGCAGTTACAGCATGCATTATGACACAGTGATACATGGTGAAAATGTCTTTCAGCTCATTAAACAAATTCTTAAACAATAACATACTGCATGAGGGCTTTGCTTATACCATTTTTGGGTAAAGTTGGAAGTAACCTCTTTTCATTGCATACTCTTTGCTGTGTTATCCACATTCTAACCTTGTTTCAGCTATATTTTGGAGGAGTCCATCCACCTTGTCAGTGGACAGGCTCCATTATGTTCAAGGCTGAAACATCCCAGGGGTAAAATTCTTCATCTGTACCTGGAAATCTAGACGGACGTTCCTCTGCTCTCAGGACACGTCGACCCAGGCTGTCAGCATCAGTTGTCTTAGTCTGCTTGACACAAGCATCTGTCAGCATCCATTTACCTATACAATGAAGGTAGTGCACAATTCTACTGTAAATATCAGAATTATGGGCTGGTACATAAGAATATGTCTGATGCTCTTTTGGGTTACAATGAGTAAAAAAAGAAAGCCAAATACCCGTTCTGAATTTCAAAGTCTGATTCATTGCACTTACAGATAAACATGCACATCCTGTCACATATCGAGGAGTTACTATGTCCTTGGGAAATCGAAGCTTCGTCAAGCTGTACATCAGACATCTGCTAAGCGCCTCATCATCAAAGTGCTGAGGTTTATTCCCTTGCGTTGCTGTGCCAAGAACAACTGGCAGGCGCCAAGAAACCTTCCACTCTGCCACCAAGGTTAGGTGAATGACAACACTGAGTTACTGAGACACAAGACAAAGAAGGAGACAGCCATAGAGGGAATGAAAACAGGAGAGGCAGGCTACAGTCACGTCTCTGTGTGTATTCTTTTCCTATTTCCTGTCCCTTTATTGAGGTACTAGTTATCTCTGGAAAACTAAGAGCTTCCTGTATTTTTCCCCCTCTGTTTCCATTTTCTGTTTGCCTCTGAAAACACTCCAAGAACACAAACAAAAAAAGAAATATGTTCTAGTTTTGTCCCATCCCTTCTCTTTGTCGATCCCTTTCTCTCACTTTAGAGAAGAGGGGATTTAATGTTGACTTGGCATTATTATTCATCAGCTATCAAGGAGCAACGGGTGAGTTAAATGATCCACAGGAGGCGGCAAACGGGAGCCATGCTAGCCGGTATCTTCTCTGTAATTGTCTGCTTGGTGCTTCACTTATTTAAAAGATTGTGCATGCAAGTGCAACTGAGAGCTTCTTTTTCTAGCCTTGAAAACAGAACACACAAGTAGTAAACGATAGGGTAAAGTGTGTTTAAGGGTCAACAGAGGTACATCTTCATGTCTTGTCTACTTGACAAGCAAAAAAAGTGGATGGTTGGACCGATGCACTACAGGCAGAGTAAAGAACCTAGAAGTAAGTTTTTCTAAGACACCTCCTCAGACTTTAATTATTGTCACCCATTTTGCATTACATACATTTTGCATTGCATATATACGTAAGCTATATTTCTTATCTAAATAAATCGCATTGTATAAATGTGGAAGATAGATGCTGTACTCACCACGTGAAATGGTCAGTAGAAAATCTGTTTTTGCGTAAAGGATGGGAATTTATAAGGAATTCAGTCTTTCTACTGTAACACCAGTGAATGCTTCCCAGCCATTTACTGTTATTAGGGTGTTCACGGCAGTCAGAAATCATGTAACAGTGCTGACATTTGCACAGTCAGTTTCCCACTGCAGTTTTAAATCAGGGAGAATGCATCTACAATGTATGGAATAAATACACGAGAAGCCACACGAAGTTTCCCGAGATGTATGGACTGTAGGGTAAGCTAGGGACTTCCCAGGGGGTCTCTGGCTTACCGATAGGCTACAGTCCTTCCCTTCGAATCTAGGGTGAGAGTCAAGCCATCCATCAGGCCTCAACTCACAGTACAGAAGGCAGTGGGAAAAAAGA
>VUQS01074508.1:19707-29825 GCA_015108495.1 Heterochromis multidens | reverse complement strand
TAAAACAGATATTTTTTTTTTTTTTTTTTTTTTTGCCTCTAGTTCCCACACCCCACACAGCTGCATGTGCTAGGGAAATAAAGAAATCTTAAGTTGTTGTTGTTTGTTTTTGGTTATTTGGTCTTTTTTTCAGATCTTTATCACTGTGTTATGTTTGTGAATGTCACCTTATTTGCTGAAGGGTCGATACGCTTTCAGAGCACCCAAACCACCACTGCCAGACATTGCAATAGCTTCTTTCACCAGGCAGTGAGGCTCCCCAGCACCTTGGGGCCTCTTCCCTGCATCAAGAGACTGAGCACAGGCTAAGCTCACTCAGTCATGTTTTACAGTGTAGATTGTCTGCACTGTACAGACACTCTACAGACTTACTTTAGTATGTCTACATTCTGACATGCTTACCATACATTGCTACCTTAAACTGGCACAAGGTACTTTACACTCTCATCTCATAATGATGGATGTTACACTCTGGCATATTTACATTGCACTAGTTATCCTATACAAAGAATTAAATTACTGCGAAGTCCGTGTCTGCTATGTTGTGTTGTCTTTTTTCAGTGCAACTGTCTGTTTCTGCACTTTAGTGTTGTCTTGTACTCTTAAATGTTGCACCATGCGTTGAAAAGAAATGCTGCTTCGACTTTTACCGTATACTTATGTATACTAACGTATACATGAACAGGCTGATAATAAACATCTCTTGCATCTTGAATATCCATGCATAGCAGCATTTTATAGATCTTTGACATTACAGTAGGTTGGGATTGTACATTATTTCCCTTTGTGACAATAGGGGAAATCCTTCTCATGTAAATGGTATGTCTTCAAATTTGTTATTTATTTATTTTTTTTATTTTTGTTTTTGAATCCATTTAAAAACCAAACTCATTTTAACAATGCTGCTAAAAGATCTGGAGGTATGTTTTATAATGGGACAATGAAAAATTCATGTAGCAATGTGCACACGTGAAAATGAACAGGAAGACATCACTCAATGGTTTTCACATCAGAAACCCAGATGTGCGTAAATGTGACATTTACACTGAGCACACAAAGGAGAAGAAAGAGAGTAAATCTATTGCACTTGCCTTCTCTCAACAGTTATGTAGGTTTTTAAAGCAGCATCATTACCAAGTCTGTGTTCTGGCCTCCTGCAGTTGTTTTCCTGGCTGCTACACAGCACCAGACAATGTAAGGAGCAGGTCCCAAGTACAATGAAATGAATAATGAGATGTCTAATGTATATGGTCTGTGTATGAAAGCAAACAGTAAATATGACAATTAAAACACAAGATGAAAAAATTTGTTTCTAAACTGAGGATTCTGGTGTAACATCATTTTTTTGGTTGTTTGTGTCTACTGTATGTTGTGCACCACTTGCAATCAGCCTCTTAAACACTGCTGAGCCAAGTGTAAGTTAGTCATCAGAACCTTTTTTTCATTCACTTATTATTTATTTATGTTTTTAAGTCAAGCCATGAAGGTTCCCAAATATATTTCATGTTAGGCTAAGTGTTTGGGAAATTGCTTTAAAAATATTATGTTTAAGTTGTTCCAGTGTGCAGATGCTATGACAATGACATAGCTCTATCACTGTCTAAATCTCATTTTTTCAATTACTTTTTGCTTTAAGTGTAGCATCTTAGTGCTCCTCATCATCCAATCTGCATAGTTAAATAAATAAATAAAATAATAATAATGTGCAGCCAAATTTATAATGGGAGCTTTCTTTTAAAGTCATGCCCAACTGATATGTCATTTCTTCTTTTCTTGTGTGCTGTTGTCTAATGTACTTGTAATGTGAGTATTGTAGGAACTGCACAGCACTAAACTTAACTGTACACAGTGGAGCTGCTCTTATGAAGATCCTAAAATACTGCACAGTGAGTTTTCTGCCTAGAGACAGATACAGTCACAGAGAAAGATTGAGTAACCAAGTAAAGATGAAAGAGGGAGAACAGCACAAGGCGGGATGGGCCTGAATGAATAATAGGCAATCTATAATGGATGACAAGTTGACCAAGTTCTCCCTCTCCCTCTCTTTCTCTCTCTCTGTCTTTCTCTTGTATTTCTTGAATTCCCTTTCTTACTGTATTCTCCCTCCCTTTTGCTTTCTTTCTTTCTTTTTTACTTTTCTCCTCTTTCTCTGTGCTCTTCTCTCACTGTGACACCATGTCACTGCTTTGAGGCACATGTTCTGGAAGAAGACGGTGACTGCCATCCTCCCTTGAGCCTCTTAGCTGCCTTTGGAAGAGAGCCGCTTTACTTTATGGGCTTCTCAAATCTCCTGGAGACGTTCTCTCTTCTCCCTGCTTCTCAGAAAAGTCCGATTAAAGGACGAGCAATGTAAAACAGGGAGAGAGGAAAGGAAGGGGGGTGAGAGAGGAGAAAAAATGACTGGAATAAAGAAAAAAGTGTACACTCTTTTAACAAGGATATAAAATGGGGAGGTGTCTAAATAGGGAAAGACACTCATAATTCAAGCATTTAGCACCAGTTTCTTGATCTCTTGCTCTTTCTGCTATGTAATTTGCAGAGCAAAATCACACTATTATCTTTGCCTCCACTCTTTGTATGTTTATTACACCACAGGAACAGACGTGGGTGTCATTCACAAGCAGTGTGTACACGTAAATCTGCGTACTCAGTAACGTTTCACCCACAAATCTTTGGCATGTCGTCTCCTTTTTTGCTTTAGTGTCTTCTTTTTTGCAACAACTTCCCAGCTTTCTTCACGATCCACCTCAAGGTAAATGTGCTTCCTTAACATAGAGAAAGCATTCCAATTCCAGATTGCAGATAGCAAGCATCCACCTATCAAGTTATAATGATTCTGATTCACTAACATACACATGCCATTAGGAATAAATTTGGCCAGTGCACCGTTTCATGATTCCTGATGGTAATTTTGCCCGTGCACTTATTTTTTGCGCAAAGTAGGACTGTTTCTACACATATACTAGTGAATGAGGCCCAATAGGAGAGAAAGTGTCAAGTGTGCCAGCTATGTTTTTCTTCAATTTATTTATTTCTTTATTCATTCACTGTCACTAATACATATTTGCACCTGTTATGAGAAAGCGACGCAGCATGGTTTTCTATACTTGGCAGCATGCAGGTAGCAGAGTCGCACAGCTCCATGATGCTTTGTCTACAACAGCTGTGTTGGTTGTCCATAAGCTCCTAAGCTCCCTTCCCTACTGTGCCACTCCCAGTGTTGCTCAGACCTCCCGTGGTTTTCCTCTGGTAAGTTTATTATACATATCAAAACAGAGCGCTGAGCGTATTACGACATGGAGTAAGGTGGAAATAATAGCCCGGGCATCTACAGCCTCTCTCTGCTTTATGTGATGGTATTTGAGGCTGAATCCACTTTGTTGTTGAGACAGAGACAGGAAAGAGGTAGGCAGAGGTGGGAAAGCCTCTTTCTTCATAGATCAGATTTGTGCTTGTTATTGGATTTAAATCCGAGAATTGAATAATTGAATTGAACATGCTTTTTGCAGGTGATGGAGAACACTAGAGCAAACAGCGTTAAGCAGCGAAAGGATTAGATAAGAGCAATGATAAGAAAACAACATTGCAAGGGGGAGTTAAAAACAAACAACTGCTGAGGTGATACCACACTGACTCTTGTGCAGAAGTCAGCTGGGATCCACAGCACTCAGCTCTCTGGGACACTGCTCATTTTTTCCATCCCTCTGTTTAAGTCCAAAACAGTTGAGCCTTTCCAGTTCACACAACACTGTGAAAAACAAAGATTAGAAACGGTTGTTGCCTCATTTTCATTGCTATTTTGGTTTAGTTTGCTCTATCCTCATCCATCTTTCAGCTGTTAACCACATCAATAGTTTCTCGCTTTCTCAGTAAGGCAAATGCCTGTGAGGACATGAGCTGAAATATTTAGTACGGCTCTCCCTGAATCCACACTCAGCATATGAGCGGCTGTATGCGAGCAACATTAACCCCGCTCCAAACGAATCTGTTGTTGTCTCCTCTGTACCGAGCTCAGCGCTCATCGCTAATTGGCATCCTTCCAGGTTTACAAGGCCAAAACCTGATTTTAAAAACAAATTTGTTTTCGAGTTATTGCATCGCGAATGGATAAGCTGAGACTAGGGTGCCACAAGTATAATAACCATTTGACACATGAGGCACATTCAAGCTTAATACATTTCAGTGAAAGGCCATGCATTTCATGCATTTTTTTTGGTGAAATGTAAACAAAAAAAAGTGAGGCACTTGTCACAGCTGGAGAGTGTTGCCAGATGAGAAAAATAATTGCTTATTGTTTTCCTTTGCACCCGTGTGCAGTGACAATGGAAATTGCGTGTTTTTATTTATGTGCCAAACAACATGGAAATGACATCTTAACAATTCAGTATTTAGCGTGATGGATGTTTCTGATGACTGATGGGATATTTTCGCAATCTGTTTAGAAATGGGGGTGTCGGGTTTTTATTTCAATGCATATTTTTCCATTTACTACTGCCATACCCCAAAGATGTCTGTCTGTGTAAAATCATGTACTCTATTAAGTTAATACCAAATCTCTGGCCTACAGATATTTTTGCTTTATGCTTTAGTACGCCCACTGCTATGCCTGTACAACCTTGTGGAAAAATTTCTTCAAAAATGTCATCCAAACCCCTAATTAGCTCAGCATTTTTCTGATGTCTAGAGGTTTCCTCAAGCAACCTAATCACGTGCAGGATGGAAATCTAAAAAGACGACCCTTCGTAACCCAAATAAATCTTGCACAAGTCGGCACAGACAAAACTGCCCCACAGAGACACTAGCGTCGTTATAGAATTAAGATTTAAGCAGATATATGCACACAGACAAACAAGAACACAAATATTAACACTCATTTACAGATTTACAGCTTTTGTTGGCACATTAAACGAAACATGAGGGAGCTTTGGGTAGAAGTAGCAACGGAAGTATTTTTTACGGAGAAGATCCAAAGATACAGTGAAAATCCTACAGACTTTACAACAGCCTCTCTCTGTGTGTGTGTGTGTGTGTGTGTGTGTGCGTGCATGTGTGGACACACTCCTGTTTGACTGACAACTGAGGTAATTATAGTTCCATAGTGGCAGTAACCCCCGTGCAACCTCTCAGGCTGAGTCCTTGCACCCAAGCACTGATGAACCCAGGCACAGAGGCTAATGCCAAAACGTATGCTTCCTCTGCAGAAATCATACCCACTAAGTGGCTGAGGAAGGAGAACCAGCCGGAGAAAGAAGATAAACAAAGGAAACACACCAGCGATGGGCTAAGGCTGAACTGGCCTACCAGGAGGGAAAAAGTGATCAAAATGGAGAATTTATTTGAGCCAGTGCAAAGGGAAAGGAGGGAAATAGTGAGGGGCTGTCTGCAAAGGAGTGGCGGGTAAGGGTGACAACCATCTTATGCTGCTGTGCTAACAGGCAAAGGACTAAAATAAACCTGCAAGACTGAGCAGAGGTGAGAAGACGCAACCGTTTTTAACAGAGAATGGGGATGGGAAGATGGGAAAGGAGGTGAAGAGAGAGAAGCTAAGGGGAAGGAAAAACTTGTTAGAATAAAGTGACTGTGAAACTCGGTGTGGTGGAAAACAGGGCTCGAAGAAGATATACTGAGAGAGAGAGGTCTGGGTTGCACCAGCTATTTCTAAAATCATGCAGCTTCAGGCTTTTTCCCGTGAAACAGCTCTGATAAACAATCTTTATTCTACTTGCTATGTTCTGTTATTCTGCCTATGTTCAAGGATGTGGAGTTTTTAGCCGCTAAAGAACGATCGGAAGACCAAAATGTGGATCAGCATGATAGAGAAATGTCTGATGCAGTCGTTACGGTAACATAATAATATTTGAGATTTAAGGTCTGCTGGTTTTTTTCCTTAAAAGTTACTGTTACTTTAAACATTTTCCTAGTGTTGTAATATTCACCATAAATCTAGTTAATGGTGCTATATACGACATTCAGAACCACTATATGTCTGTCTAGGGCACAAACAAGTGCCTCAGCCACACCTCCACTTTGCAGTTCATTTTCACTCATAAAGAATGTGTATAATAGACCCAAAAAGAAAAAAAAAAACAGCCACAATTATAATCCCACACTAGTACTGAAAAACACAGGAGAACTACTCTCCAGTAACAGAGCTGTTCTCTCTTTTTTGTCAGGCTGGGTGCTTTTTAAAAATATAGATATTTTGGCCTGGCTTACAGATTTTGGTTGCTGACATCTTAAACTAACAATTGCTCAACAGCTTTTATTGCCCTTTTAGCAATGGGACAAGTTGTCCTCAGCTCGAGGAATGCCTCTTCAAGTCTCTTCTCTGCTCTGCTGTGCATGTGTCACAGTGAAACAGGCACAGAGCAGAGCAGAGGACATACGCACACACACACACACACACACACACACACACACACACGAGGAAACAGAGTGAAGGGGAGCAGCAAAACAGCAGTACAGACTCATGATGAGCTTCAATAAAACAGGTGCACCTCAATTAGGCAAATCACACATTTATAATGCATTTTAATAAAATCTGTTTTTGTAAGGGACTCTGCTCTCTTACATTTACAATGTAGTGTGGGAGGTCACTCTCTTAGTCTATTTATAAAAGCAGGGAAGTCCAACACACAGATCCTGTGGATGAAATGTTACAGTGAGCAAAAATTGCCCTTTTCTGAATTCATGTAACCATCTCCAAAATCCTTCCCCAGCCCTAGCATATTTTACTTTGACTAACCAGAACCAGAACCAGAACCATCGCTGCCGTTTGTTTGGTGTTGAGTTTGGAGGGGAAAAAAAAGTCCTCACTTAATAAAATCTACAAGCAGAGACTATAAATCAGGCTATAAATAGGCTTCAATGTGAACCCATGAACAGCTGACTTTTTTTGTTGCCACACACTCTCCACCATTCCCTCTCTGTCTTGCTGTTCCAGGTTTTCATAAGTTTGATTAAAAATTCATCTTTTCCTTACGTAGCCTTGTTCTCTTTCCCTCCCTTCCCTCCACCTCTTTGCCTCTGCCACATCTCCCTTGCCACCACTTCCTTCATCCATTGCCACCGCTCTCTGATGTCCTGTCTAAATCTTCATGTTTTTATCTAGCGATGCTAAAATAATGTGTGGATTTACTCTGTGGGGCGAGTGTACCAGAAGTGTTTAATGTAAAGAGAGGGGGATTTCATAAGTTGATGTGATGTACAGTAAAAGAACAGCTCTGAGGAGCTTTGTTAGTGATATCTGATATACAGTGGAGAGAAACATGCTCTGCTAAGCCTCACAGCACTCTGTTGATAGATAAGGAGAAAAATTCAATACAGCAACTTATCAGGGGTTAGAAATAATTTATCATTTCACACTTCATATATTCTGTTTCCATGCTGCTGTACACACTCTTTATGCTTAACATGTGTAAGTTACGAGTCAGCTGAAATGAGGCACATGCATCTCATCATTGCATTTGACATATCAAGGTCACATTTTATTATGTTTTGGGATGTGTGCTCATGATCTTATACAACTGAATTCTGTTTGCCTAGGCTCCTGCTCACTTTCCATATATTTTATGCTGCATCTGTAGCTTTTGCTAAATGGTGCTAAACCAGCATCAAATGTTGTTAAAGCTGGAAAAGCATTTCTCTGCCAGGGCCATATAATCATCTGAGGGTGTTTAAAAAGCAGTAAATGTATACACATGAAGATAAAATTAGGTAGAATCAGGCAACACATGTATACCAAAGAAAGTGAAGGAGTTTATGAGCTAACTAAAAACCTAATCATCCATTAAGGAAGAGTTAACAATTTCTTAAATAAGCTGACTGGATTCCTTGCTGAGTTATAGACTGCATACAAACATCTTGATAGCTCTTGTGCAGGTAATGTCATTGCAACCAGAGTCTGCAAACAGGTTCTTATCCCAGCTTGTCAAATGTTGCTTTTCTGTCAGAAGCTGCAGGTGTTACAGAGATAATTACAAGGTGTCCTTTGGGTTTGGTGCCCTGACACATCAGCTACAGCAATGCTGAACACAGAGAGCTAATGGTTACACTTTAAAGGGCAACAAAGTCCACATAAGAAGGTAGTTTCTTATCTAGGAGACAGTAGCTCATGCCCTGTTTGGAAGCATTGTGTTTTTACTTCAGTTTGTTTCGTTTTCATTTAATTTTTACTTTTATTTTCACTTGCTGTTCGGTCAGGTTTAGGAAAAGATTGTGGTTTGAGTTCCCCAAAGGACATCTTGTGCATACAGTACTGTGCAAAAGTCTTGAGCCACTCCTCATTTCTTTACATTTGGCTTCCAAGGAGCCAGTCTTTCTTTCAATAGTTCTCCAGGCTTTTTTGAAGGTCCTTTTCTTTGGACATGCTTTTTCACCCATTTTCATCTATCCTACCAAAATTTGAAGGTTTTTTTCTTTTCTTTCTTTCTTTCTTTTTTATTTTTTGGTTAATCAACTTAACACTGACCTATGACTCATTCAAGCACAACAAGGCACCTAAACCTAACTCTAACCTAACCTAACATTTATTTACTTACCAAAGATAACACAGTTTGACAGACATAAAATAAATAGCATTTTTGCACCCTGTTGAAAACTTGGTACATTTCAGCCTTGTGTGCACTGTGTCCTTAAAATAAGTGAGGAAAGTGTACAAGAGGAGGACAAAAGAAGAAGTAGCAGGACTAAAAAATTATCTACAGCAGATGATCACTATCTGAAAGTCAAAAAATAGGAAAGAATTCAGCAAAAGCCTGACACAGGGCCTGAGAGATGCATCTGGTCCTTCAGTTGATCCACCTACTATTTGCTGAAGCCTCATCAGAAATGGTCTCAGTGGAAGGGTGGCTGTCAAGAAGCCATTTTTAAGGAAGAGAAACAGGGAGAAAAGGCTGAGGTATGCCACATTACGCAAGAACTGAACTGAAAATCAGTGGCAACAGGTCTGATGGAGTGATGAATCCAAATTTAAAATTTTGTCTCAAATTGTCATCAGTATGTATACAGGAAGTCAGGAGAGAGGTACAACAGTGAGTGTCTACAGTCATCTGTAAAACACGGTGGATGGAGGCTCTGTCATGGTTTGGGACTGCATTTCAGCCAGTGGTGTTGGGGATCCTGTCAAAATGTATGAAATTGGGAACGCAGAAAAGTACCGTCAGATTTTCATTCAACATGAAATACCATCTGGAAAGTGTCTGATTGGAGAGCGGCTTCATTTTTCAGCATGACAATGATCCCACTATCTAGGTAACACTATCAGTCATGGATTGGCCTCCCCAGAGCTTGGACCTCAACATTATTGAAGCAGTGTGGGATCATCTTGACAGAGAACAGAACAAAAAGGAGCCAACATCCAAAGAAGAGCTTTGAATATCCTCCAAGAAGCCTGGAGAACTATTCCTGAAGACTACTTAAAGAAATTAGAAGAAAACTGCCTAAGAGAGTTCAGGTTGTGTTGAAGAATAAAGGTGGTCATAGCAAATATTGACTTTCAAGCTTGTTGCAATTGTACAAACTCTGTTTTTCCCTTTTATACTGCATTTCCATGTATGTTTCAATAAAATGCTGCATCTATATCCCATTTTCCTAGCAAACGTAAAGAAAGGGGTGACTCAAGACTTTTGCACAGTACTGTATCTCTGAGACTCCAGCTGCTTTGACAAAACAGCGGTATTTGATACCCGAAGAATGAGAACAGGCTGAGTTTGCACAGTAGTGACCAGGAGTGGAACATTAATATAATGTTTCCATCCCCCAGTCACTACTGCACAGACTGGTTTCAAATGACATCACTGGCTCAAGATGACAATACTCATTTCCAAGATATTTTGGCTTCACTTTGGTACACTGGGGAGAAGCTAGTGAGGTGTCTATTTTTATAAATTAAATGAGGAGCGTTATACCACTCTCAACTCTTAGCAATAACAAATCTGCTCTTTCAGAAGAGAAAATCATAAACAGAGTGAGGCCATACAAAGCCTCCGTTCTGTGCTCAACACAGCTGCAGACACTGTTAAATTATGAACAATAACAATGGAAGAGGAGCAGAGATTGACTGTACTCCAACTGGGATTTTTTTTTTTTTTTTTTTTGTGGGGGGGAAAAAAAAAATT
>VUQS01074508.1:0-19687 GCA_015108495.1 Heterochromis multidens | reverse complement strand
ACTGGGATTTTTTTTTTTTTTTTTTTTGTGGGGGAGAAAATTCAAATCACTTCTCCACAAAGAAATTTCATGCCTCCGTGTGTGTTTTTTTCCTAGCAAATGCATTCCAAAAGTATCCCAACATTATTGTGAAATGATCTGAGAGACTAAATAGTGTCTTCACTTGGATATTTGCCTTGCTGAGGGATAGCATCACATGTAAAATTTTATTGCTTGCAGGAAATCAAATGAGATGAACAAGATGACTGCCATGATGACATGATGGACCCGATGCACATCTCTGCTTCACATAATTAGTTTGGGGAATGGACTGACTCCATTTCAGTTATTTAGATTCAATATCATAACAGTGGAGTGTGTGGGTGAAACGAGTAGGAAAATGAGCCTGCATGCATACATTGTACTCCTGAATGTACTTCAGTGTGTCCACCTTTGTGCATCTCCTCAACCGCCTGAAACAGACACCACAGCTTTGTCTCTGCATGACACAGAAACTGCACGACAAAGCACTCTGAGCCTCTGAGCCAATCAAAATCTCCAGTAAGGGAGGTGGTCCAATGAGGGTAGGAGGTAGATAGAAAAAAAAAGTTGAGATGCAATGAGAGGAGACAAAAAAAAAGAGAGGAGAGAAAGAGAGGAAGCCATGAGGCTAAATGCTTACATATCTTCAGTTAAAATATTCTCTTCTCATTGAAGCACCGAAAGATTTGAAATACAAAAAAAAATGTACCCCTAATTCAACCCTAATAACTGGGGATAATAATTATAATCTCCAGTTATTTATTAGTTGTTCCATGCCGCTAACTCTGTCTTGTAATTGGCTGTTTTCTTGTTGATTGCATTGTTTGTACTCAACTGTCTGACTTATTTTCCTGCCTGCCCATGCTGCAGAAGTTTCAGATATTCAGAGTGTGCAATATAATGTGTAAATAAACCATTAGCACCACCGTGAACTGAAACTTTTCCAATTCACATTCACAGTGGAGAACACTTTTTTTTCCCTGATGAATAAATGTATTGACTTTTTTTTTTATAGGATGTCAGTTTTTCAGCCCCTCAGCAGAGCTCACAATGTCCCAGTGTCCCATGTGAGGTGATGTGTGTCTCCCTAATAGAAATAACCTACACGTGTGTCTTTAAATTACAACACATGTGCATCTTTCTCTCTCTCTCTTACACACACACACATATACACGCGCGCACGCACACACACACACACACACACACACTGTGAGGCAGAACTGCTGACAACAGTCTCTGGATTATCTCTGAGCTTCTCCATCCTTCTTTACTATTCACACAACCATCACTCCTCTCTCTGTCCATTCCTCCTTTTCTTGTCTCCCCCTGTTTTTTCATTCAGCCTCTTTTTGTACATCTTATGTGAGTGCACGACGGTACAATTTGGGAGATAAGCACAAAAGACCAATACACAAACATGGTACAAAATTAGCAAAGGTCATCTGTTTTTCATGATTCCAAGCTGGATGAGAATATCTTCACCCTCGCATTGGCAGCAGGGCTGAAATATGTGTGTCATTGCCGTAACTGTCAGGTGCATTAGTCTTACTGTTGACTAGGGGCTCGGGCTGCACTGGAAAAAGCCAAACTACTGCAACCAGTGGTTAATGAGGTGTGTTCAGCACACTGGCATCTCTAACCATTATCTAGCATGCAGGGGAACAAAGCCACGAGAGGCTATTGATTATCTATTTGACATGCTGCTGAAGCCGAGAGGGCAAGGGGAAAAAAAAAAAATGGGGACGAAAAAAAAGAGTCAGTCTGATAAATCAGGTATGCACTATCAGTGTTTGTGTTTAAGAAAATAAGACATGGAAAATGAAAGCACTTCACAGATTACTGTAATTTCCTTTTTTTTTGTAATGATGATTTTGAAGATGAGTTTACCTTTATTGAAACTAGATTTGCACCTTCCTCGATGGTTGTAAAATCAAGGTGGTGTTTAAAAGGATTGTGAAGCGTGATGAGCAGTGAGGAGGAAATTGCCAGTCTGTCATTTTTATATGTATTATTTTGAATTGTTACCATACGAGGAGCCTCGTAATTGCACAAGGAGGCACTGAAGTAATTTCATATTGCCACATGGTAACTCGTCAAAGGGATCAATTATGAACATTTCAAACACTAAGCAGTTCATTCGGTTGCTGTTATTTGTCTTTAATTTGGACTCTGTATCAGACTAACAGTTCCAAAACACAAATCAATTATCCAAATAAATTCTGCTTAATTGTCTGTTCTGTGAAACTTGACTTACAGTGTGTAGATTCAGGCTCTGGTGTAAAACATAAGTGGTCCTCGGTGTGAAAAAGTGCATTTCTCTGTAACCTTCAGTTTCTCTGTGAATTCCTCAGTCACTGATGATGCTTAATAAAAAGGTGCCTGGTGAATATTTGAGGCAGCAGCAAAAATTTGACTCTTAGGCATTTTTTTTTCATCAAATTTCTGCCAATTTTGTTACCTTCAGAAGGGACTCACAGACACGGTTCTTGCTCAGCACTGATTATTAATACCACAGCGTTCGTGTTGCTGGCTACTGGCAGAAATCAAGGCAGTTCATTAACAGGGTAATGATCAAAGCCATCCACAGTGTGGATGTAAGAACAACTGTTAAGAAAAGGCACTGCAACAAATCTACAATCTAAATCTACAAAATAACTATAATGATCAAACAAATGTCATTTCAAGGCTAACAGTATCCAGCCAGTCAGGGTGGAATTTTTTTTGTTCTTAAGTAGGACATTAGCATGAGTTCTTATTTGTATGAGTATCTCTCTTCCACAGCTGGAAACCACAAAATCAAGACTTTAGTTTGTGATGTTATGCTGATTTCCACCCTGGTGCTGCACAGTTCACAGTTAATCAAGGAGTAAATTTGAGGATTTGTGATTGTTTGAAATACATATTCGATTGATTTAAGATGCATCTTAATAATCAGTTCAGACTCAAGGCTGTCGGCTCTGAAAACGGATGAAGTTCATTTCAAAACGTGTCGACAAATAACTGACACCTCTCCTACAGCTGCCATACATGACAGATTCAACATGTGACTGAGAGGTGACAGAATTAGATTTTGCCAGCTCTGAACATATGAAGGACCGACATGAGTAGAAATGAGGGTGTGGTTGGTGGTGGATGAGAATGCTGTAATGTCACACATTTTTCTGCCAGTGGAAGTGGAGGTGATGTATATCTGTTGTTCATATAAGATACACCCATCAGCCACATAACTGAAACCAGGAGAGTGAATAACATTTCATCTCCTCATTATAGTCATTACAAAAATGTCACCTCAGGAACTCTTTGAGGGTTGCAATAAAGAGCCAGGGCAACCCAGCTTCCAAACTCCCAAATCTGACTGAGCACAACACAAGCCTGATCCATTTAGAGTACTGTGCAAAAGTCATGAGCCAACCCTAATTTCTTTATATTTTTCTTACAAGAAGCCAGACTTTCTTGTAATTTTTAAAAAAATAGTCTTGAGCAACAGTTCTTCAGGCTTTCTGAAGGTCTTTCAAATGTCTTCTTTGGACACTGGCTGCTCTTTCAGTCCAGTCCTTGTGCCTGACCATTTTCAGAGGAATGTTGTTTTGTGTGTGTGTTATGCTACTTAACAATGATCTATCAATCATTCAAACATAAAAAAGGCATCTAACTCAAGGGATGAACCAGTGTTGTGTCTACAATGACAATTTAGCAAAGAACCGATCTTAAATTGTATCTTTAGGCACTTTGTTACTAGCAGCTTGTTGCAAAAACACATAGTTCGTTTCCATTTCTTTACCTGAATCTAAAATGAAATGCCAAAGATAACACAGTTTGACAGACATAAAATAAATAGTATCTTTGCGCCAAGTTAAAAACTTGGTATATCTCGGCATGTTGTGCAGTGTGTCATTAAAAAAAACTTGTGGAAACTGGAAAAGTATCTGGAAAATAAGCAGTGGCAGGCCTATCTACAGCAGATGATCACTATCTGAAAGTCATGTCCTTAAGATACAAGAAAAAAATCCAGCAAAGACCTGACACAGGACCTGAGAGATGCATCTGGACCTTCAGTTGATCCACCTACTATTTGCTGAAGCCTCATCAGAAATGGTCTCATTGGAAGAGCGACTGTCATTTTTAAGGAAGGGAAACAGAGAGAAAAGGCTGAGGTATGCCAAATTAGACAAGAACTGGACTGAAAATCAGTGGCAACTGGTCTGATGGAGTGATGGATCCAAATTTGACATTTTTCATTCAAATTGTCAATGTAAAATGTGTACGGAGGAGGTCAGAAGAAAGGCATAAGCCTGAGTATCTACAGTCATCTGTAAAACACGGTGGAGGCTCTGTCATGGTTTGGGGCTGCATTTCAGTCAGTGGTGTTGGGGATCTTGTCAAAATTGATGGAATTATGAACACAGAAAAATACCGTCAGATTTTCATTCATCATGCAACATCATCTGGAAAGCATGTGATTGGCATTTTTCAGCATGACAATGAGCCCAAACACACTGACAATGCAGTAAAAGCATACCTGGATAGAAAAACACACAGTGGAACACTATCAGTCATGGATTGGCCTCCCCAGAGCCCAGACCTCAACATTATTGAAGCAGTGTGGGATCATCTTGATAGAGAACAGAACAAAAAGGAGCCAACATCCAAAGAAGAACTTTGACTATCCTTCAAGAAGCCTGGAGAACTGAAGACTACTTAAAGAAATTAGAAGAAAGCTGCCTAAGAGAATTCAGGCTATGTTGAAGAATAAAAATGGTCATACCAAATATTGACTTTCAAGCTTGTTGCAATTGTACAAACTCTGTTTTTGCCTTATATACTGTATTTCCACGTATGTATGCACGTTTCAATAAATTGCTGCCCCTTCTTTCCCATTTTCCTAGTAAAAGATGAAGAAATGAACAGTGACTCAAGACATTTACACAGTACTGTAGGTCTCACACCACAACCCACAGGACCCATAAGATCCACACCCCCAGAGATTCTGTGTCTGTGTCCTGACAATTTAGAGCTGTTTTGACGGCACAGGATGGCCGATCGGTGTCCACGAGCTTAAGAATATTTTACTGCTTAACAACAACATGAAACATATTTTCACATCTAGCTAGAAGGGTAAAGCTCCTATTCAATCACTATCTTTTCTTTACTGTCACAGCATTTGCAACAACAGCTGTTTTGTCACTTTGGCCAATGACAGGTAGAAAATAGATGTGATGAAATATTATCCACTTTGCTTGCAAAACTTTGTCAACTTTACATAACCAAACTTTTATTTCATGTTTCTTCTTTACCTATAGCCTCACACACATTTTCAGTAGTTTTATTCCAGAGGCAAAAACCTACAGTCCGTCTGTTTCTCTAAAAGAGCGTTGCTCTAATTAAACCGTAAAATTTCACATGTTCAAGTGGGGTTTCATTTGTAAAACACGTGTGAGAACCATGGACAGCTTCTAAAACAGGGGGGAAGTCAGTATCACTGCCCTGCACCAAATGTTATGAAAAACATAATACTGCTCACCACACTGTGAGTACTGGGGGAGGGCTGTGATAGGAGATGCCCGTTCTTATCTGACAACAATTTTGCGGGCCAGTAGCCAGCACTACATGGACCAGTAGAAGTTCACAAGCTTATCGCTGATCTTCCTGATATCAAATCTACACACGATTTAGGCATAGGTACACAAAACATTAGCACACAGGAGCAGAACAGAGTCTGGATGTATATAAAAACCTTGCACATGTGCTGACCAGTCCTGCTATATGAGATATTGACAAAAAAAGAAAGTCAGCTGCAGTGACCACTGGAAATCCGTACTCATTTAAAAAGTACACATGCTGGATGTTGGAACAGGAATGGGGGGGTCAAGCATTAGTGGAAAGGTCAGTGGCATTCCATTACTAAAACTGTTGTGTTTCTGCCCAACACAGCACAATGTGACACACCATCCATTCCTACTGCCCCCTCAGGGATGAGATCTCCCCCACTAAGTCTTCACACAGACCTTCCATTATCAAAGTCATCAGATAAAGACTGACATCAATACGTACAACTGACCGGTGGTGTCAAAGACTAGTGGTGATACTTCAGAGTTATGGGATCATCTTTATGTTAAGGGGTCAGTTCTACAGTCACTCAGGTGTAGAGGTCAGTGCTTATCAGAGTGTGTGCATCTCTGTACTGTAAGTGTATCTTCAGGACCTTATAAATGTTGGTGTGCAGACATCTGTAAAAAGGCATCAAATAACTGGCTTCATGTTTCATTTCCCAGAAGGTTTTTCCTCAGGCTTAACCAAGGTGAGAGGTTATCAAGGATAAAGAAAAATAGGATTTAGTATGGGATGTTTTCTACCTTCAGCCAGGTAGAGACAGAAATTAGAGCAGGATAAAAATAGAGAGGGTGGTGAGAGGAATCCTCAGAAGTGCAGATTATAACACGAAGAGAAACAAAACTAAACAGAGCCAACAGGAAAGTAAAGAAATGTAGCTAATCTGCTGTTACTTCAACGCTACATATACAGCTGTTCACTAAATTATTCCTACTTTCAAACACTGCTACAAAATACATTTTATCTGGTCCCCTCTAATCTAATAACAGCTAGTTCATTTAACTGTGCGGAGCAGTTTGATTCACAAGCTTGCCGCATCATGAGAGTGCAGTGTATTACCTGAACTTTAATCTGTACAAGCTGATTACTCAGCACAGAGAAGCATTTAAATACTTATCAAAGGCTAATTCAGTGCAATGCATACTGGTGTTTGTAAGCCGAGAATAGAAAGGAAAAAAAAATACTTTGATAAAGCCATAAGCCTTAAATACAGTAGGATATAATAGATGATGCATCTGGGTATTAGTGAAGTAAGATTAGCTAGTGTGATAAAAAATATTAGATAATAAACATGCCTGCCTGCCAACGTGGAAAGTTCCCATTATGACAAAGCAGAACAGAGCAGCTAAAGCACATCATGTCCTGTTTCAGAGATTAAAAATGTTACCAATGTGTTCCTCGAAAGCATACATCGGACATCAGCAGTTTATCCCTAAATCTCTGGACGTTCAGAGAGCTAGAAAGTATTTGAAAACATAATAGAATCGTGTATCTGTGGAAATCATGTTCTTAGAAAGCTCATGGGATTAAATCTTTTAGATGTAGCAGAGGTGACAACTAAGGCTCGCCTAGAAGAATCAGAGATGTTGCTGCACACACTCAAACGATTACTTAATGAAGTGCGACATTTGTTATTGGACAGCAAAAAGTGAGAGGTGAAGCGAGACATGAGAAGGCAGAGAATGAAAAATGGAATAGCCAGAGGAGGAGGGAGGAACTGAGGTCAGAGTAATGACCTAATGGTGGAACAAAAGAAGTGGAACAACAGAAAAAAATGTAGATACATGTAATATGGAAGGTGAGACGTGCAGAGATGTGCAGAAGTTTTATGCACAGGAAAGAGTAAAAGGTAAGTAGCCATCTTCATCAAACAAATGATGAAGATGGCTCTACCTGTAACCTTGGGGTTTGTTGTCCTGTTATGACCAATCAGGCACCTCTCTGATGATGGCCTACTGCATCATGGACAAAAATCTAAAAGTTTCTCACAGTATTGCATAACTTGCAAAGTAGGTTATCTTCATGTGACATACCACATTTGCAAGGGTTGCATAAACTACACACATTTATGTGTTGCAAGTAGGTAACCGCTTATTTGCAGTCTCCAAAAGAAATCAACCTTTCTACACAAAAGGGCTTAGAGGGAGCTGGTGCTTCTTATTGCCTTGAGAAAAAATGTGCTGCAATGAGCATGTTAGTAATTAAACATGATACAGTGAGCTGCAAAATGCACATACAGTACCAGCATAATCATAAGTTTCAGTTTACATCCAGTGACATGGAAAGAGATGTTGATAATTGTACTGTGCTGCAGGGATTTAAGGAACATGTGTTTTGCAGTTGCACTCCTCAACTCACAGTCCATCTTCACAGCACAGGCCTCCATGTTCAGGTTGCTCTAGTTCTAGATGAACTGCATCCATGTGCCAGATGTTGATGGAAAAAACCCCAGAGATTTTTGTGTTACAAACCCTAAGAATTAATAGTAACTGCATTATTCATCCATCTAAGCACTGGCAGGCCTTTGAAGCTACTAACGGAGCATTAATATAAATCCAAAGTCATGACGTAACGTCCAGCCTAGCCTGAGTACTTCAATAAAATCTCACACTGAGTGTTTTTTTCAGAAAAAAAGCAGCATGTTAAATTGGTTATATATTCTAAAACAACTTGGTATCTACTCAGAGAAACTTTGAAAAGCTAAGAACTTATTTTTGCTGACAATAAATAAATTTGGCATCCATGAAAATTTACCAGCATGCTCATCAGTATAATCCAAATCCATAAAGTTACCAATGCTCTCTTGAAATTTACTTAAGTTTTAAGTGTTAATTTTTGCTTAAAGAAAACTTCTACAGCATTCTGTCCTGTCTGTCCTTCTTATACAGTACCTGCAAGAAATGGGGAGGCCAGACGTTCACCACAGAGAAAGCAAACAGATGGGTTTGGATAAGAGGCCAGTCCAATGACTCACTGCTGCTGGGATGCAAGCCAGGACTTCATCAACTCCAGCTGGGTCACCTGGATTCTGATGCTGAGACCCCTACTCCCCCAACCCCCACCCCGCTACAATTACCCCAGGGACATCACTGTCAATGCATTGCAGAACATCCAAAGAAATGCTTCGTACAGCCAATCTAAACTAGCATTGATTGCTCCATTCATGCATGGACTCACCTCTTTTGTCAAGCTATGACATTTAATTAGCAACAATCTGGTGCTTATGAAAAATGGTGTTCATTAAAGATGATTAAAAAGAAAAATAGTGGCTCAAACACAAATATTAAAAATACCACAGTTTACCAGGCATATAAGGAAAGCCACATAACATACTATTGGCTACATTTTAATTGTTGGCATAGTTACAAATATCAGCTAGATTTTGAATAAAATTCTCTCATTTCAGGTGTACAGTAACATAGTTGCAGTCTTCCTTCTTTTCTTTATATGCTATTGTTTGGCAGGCTCTGTCAACAATTGTCCAAATCTTCTTTTGTGCTGCTATTGAGAGCTAACATTAAGCTAACTAGAAAACTGGGAATTTAAAATTATTGCAATTTATTCCTGTGAGGAACATGAATGCCTGCAGCAAATTTCTTAAGAGCTTTTCCACATGTTGACTTGTCAACTACTGCAAAGCATTTCACTCAAAACCACATCACAATCTTATAGAGATGCTAGAGGAAAACCTGGGGGAAATGTGCTTAAGCAACATCTAAAAAGCCAGAGTGAACATTAGAAGTGTGATTCCCAACCTGGGTTCCCAAAATAACAAAATCTGAAACTTCAACATACCAAAGGACAGAAAAGCAGAGAAAAATGTATATTTACCGTGTTCCTACTTTAGAGCATAACTCAAATGCACAAAGGCTGAAGTGAAGACGCTAACAGTGACAGACAGGTACCAGAAGTGATGTGGCTCATTTAAACCGAGCAGCAAACTCGCTGAACAATGATCGGTCCTGAATGTACATCATAAAAATGTACAGCACAAACAAATGTGGATATATATGCACACTGGCTCTTCATGATGCGTGATACATATGGAATAGTGCAGTGGAGCATGTGCTTAATTACAGTACTCACCCATAAAAACTATGCATGCAAACACAAATACATGCATCCTGTTGGGGCATGCCATCATTTCAATACAACTGTCCGCTTAGGATACTAACAGTGAATACTATATGACAGCAGTGCTGCAGGCGGATGACAATGGCATGAATATTGACGAGGGAAAATGCTTCTGTATTTTCATAATTGTAGAAACATGAAAATAAAATGGCTGATATGAATATGGAAATAATCATGGAAAACAATGCAAATATGTCACAGCAGAAGTTGAAGAATGGCTGCACTCAGTTTGGAGACAGGTAGTAGGGGGAAATTAATTCATGTACAAGTGCAAAATGAAGGCAGTCTTGGACCAGAATTCGCATGTTTTGTTTTTTTTATGCAGGAAAAAGCACTTAATTCCCAGAAGAACATTTGCATTCTGGTTTAAGCTGAGAGACAGCAGCAGTACAGCTGAAAGTTAAGGCATGAAGGCAGTTAGAAGAATCAAAGCACTGACTCTTGCATTATGCAACAGCGCATGTTCTGAACAATAATAATTCTATAATATCCCTTTCTTAACAATTCCCTGCTCTGTCTCTTCTCTCCTACAGCACTCACATCATACGCACATACCGAGGCTTTATTCTGCTAATGTCACTTTACTGTCACACAGTGAAATCACAGGCTCATTCTTTATGAAATGTTTTCATTTTATCTGGAAGTGCACTGAATCATTTCATTTACTTACGCAACTCAGAACCATGATCACATACGATGAAGCACAATCTAATATTACAACAATAACAAAACGCTGGCATCGCAAAAGCACAATAAATGCTGAAGAAAAACGTTTGCGTGTGGCACAATAGGATTCATGATATCATTTACTTTGTTCTTTATCTGGGTTTGTTTTGGGGCGAGGTGACACAGTGCGCTCTCACCTGCTTTATAAATTCAACAATTGCTTAATAAAGTGATTTTCAGCTGTGCTACACAAAGACAGCTGAGGTTAAGAAGCTGCCCAAGCATGGTAAGCAGCAACTGCAGTAGTAAACAGAACTGGACTTTAGGGTTCAAACATGCCCAAGCACAGTGCAGATGCCTAGTGTGAGAAGATCCTAGACAAATGAGGGACATTCGTAACAAAACCATCTAGTTTACTAATAACTTTTAGTGTATCTGATTGTAATAACAGTATTAATGTAAACATCCAACCCTATCTATCCAACCCTTTATATCTTCCAGTGAACTCAGGGTATTGATCATAATCATAATAATCATAACCTCCTTTCTTATTTTATCCACTGACATGTTGTTGAGGTCACACAATAGTTTATCAGATTCAGAATCAGAATCATCTTTATTTGTCCAAGTTTGTGCACACAAACTTCACTTTGCTCTCTGCATACAAAAAAATAAAGTTTTTTTTTTTTAAATAGGCAATATACATATATATATCTATATAAGAAAAAAAAGGAAAAAAAGTTACAGAAAGTCTTAAGAAACTATACAAAAACTATACAAAACTATACTATATTTATCCACCTTCTCAAGCGTTACATTTCCTATTAAACCACTTGTTTTCTTTTCATCCTATTTAGTAATTTATACCTTTTCTTCCAGTGTTTATAACTGTGAGTTTTGGGTTATCCATTGCTGGATGAGCTGCCTGTGAATTTCTTCCACAAAAGTTCTTCAGCAATACAATCCTGATCAGAAAGCAAATAATCAAACTAGTACATAGAAGTTTCTCACGCTATTAAAAGCAAATGATGACCCTGTCATGTTAAGCTATTATCAGCCGGGGTTGTTTTGATACTATTTGTATCATCACCACTTTTGCAAATTGATATGCAAAGCTACACATTTCTCACAATGTAATCCTGTAATTAGGACATCAGTTGAATTTCTCTTTAATGGTATATTATTGGTATGTCAAGTTTATTTTGTATGCTTATCATCTCTTTTAGTCCCAATTAGACATAGTGCATCATATTTTGTTTGCATCTTTCAATAAAAAACTGCATTTTTAAAAAATCCCGAAAAACTCATAGTAACTCAGGATAGTCTGGTCTCATCAGACCTCAGTCATTCAGGCCTAGAGACCAGTCAGTGACCCCATGGTAACCACTGGTCACTAGGCAAAAGTGTTTATTCTGTGAGCAGTTGGCAAGTGGTTGCTGGCAGTCGCTAGCATGAAACAAAGAGACACGGTGCTGCACCGAAAACCTCCTTGCAATTGCTGTCGGTCTCTAGCAGGTTGCCATAGTTGCCAGCAGTGGGCATGGAAGACACTCACATGTCTGCAAACACTCGCAAACTACTTGCCAATCAGTAGTGAAACTGGAAATGGAGAATGTTCACTTTCAAAGTAAAAGTTAGTAAAAGTAAGGCACAAGGCAAACATTGCACTTTTTCAAGTTTCACTACAGCTCAGAAAGCAAAGGGTGAGTGTTTGCAGGAAAGTTGCCGTGTTCGATGCAAACTACAGGCGACTGCGGCAATCTGCTAGCAACCTAAGCAATCACAAGGAGGTTTTTTGCTGCTGTACTTTCCGACCGATTTCACCACCCACCACCCACCTCCAGCAACCACTCGCCAACTGGAAAAATGCGTATTCCAATAAGAATACGCATTTTTCCATAACAACCCCAGATTGCCGGAGGGTCGCTGAAAGATCTCTAGCCCTGTGTGACAGAAGTCTGACAGAAAACTGCCTCCTTTGTCTGTGCTTCCTTTATATTGATGCATAGGGATTTACTGTGCTGCACATTGTCATATCCAGTGTGAGTGTCTATGGTAATATATACTCAAAGTGCCTGTATCTCAGATTTGTGAGGTCCTTGCTTACTATTATTTTATAATTCATCAAATTAGCATTCACAAGTTAGCTCACAAGTCTTGTACCCCTAAACTATTTAATATAGAAATTTCACTTTCCTGCAGTCTACACGTTAACATACCTTCTCTACAAGCTTATCCTCTTAGCCAGTCCACTCCTCTTTTATACTGCTAGTGGAGACTTTTTTCTTATTGTCTGTGTTGTTTCAGTTCGTCATCTTTGTACCTTCTCTCCGGAAAGTTTTTTTATTCACTTTGTTACAATCCACAGAGTGGTGCATCACTTGTTTCTGCACCATTCTCATGATTGCAGAAACTGATTTTGTCTGGTTTGTGGCATGGCCTTTCAGTTTGAGTCCCCTCACTGACAACTTCTTGTCTGTGAAAGTGAATAGGTATTTTTCATAAATGAGTAACACTCTATCCTGCCTTTTAATTCTTTCATCCTGCAGAAAGCTGTTTTTGCTACATTGTGGCACCACATAAGCATGCAGTATGAGCCTATAGCTACTAGACTATTCTATGCCTCTTCCAGAGTTTTCTGACCTTCTGGGAATTAAAAATGCAGCAGCAGGAGCTCAGCAGGCAGCCATTTGAAGGAAGAACTTTTGATATTTTGAGAGAATAAAGTCAGAAAATTGGAAAATTTTGCAATTCAATGGTAAGCTGCATGAATCACTTTTTTTTTTTTTTACTTGAGTTGTTTGGAAGCAAAAAAACTGTGTGTGTAAGAATCTGAAATGAAGCCTCTGGATGTATTGAGCAATTTTTTTTTCTTTTACACTGAAGAGCATATTGTATCAAGTACCACTATTCCCAAACTGGGGTAAGTGTACCTCCAGGAGAGTTTTGGAGCTCTCCAGAGGGATAAATGAGGCAAGGCTAAATTCGGCATCAAATTATTAACGATGAACCTCATTAACTTTGAGAGCCTTCTGCTTATAATGTCCTCCTTTTAATGTGAGCACTTGTTACTACAATAATGAATAAGTTGAAAATACTGAGCACAACTTTGTGTTTCCTTAAACCTTTCCTTAAACCTGGATTGTGGGACTTTGACATATAAGTAAACATTCACATTCACCATATGAGTCTGTATTTTCCAGTATTCCAGTTTTATATGTGGTCGCTGTGGCAACACTCCTATGCTGGTGCATCGGAAGTAATGTGTTTTATGTCAAACAAGCAGTGGTTAGTTTGCCAGAGCTGGAGAGGTGACCAAATGTGCTGATGGAGACAGAGTAGGGTTTAGGCAAGTCATTAAGAACAAATTCTTTGTGATCAGACCATTTATATAGAAAAATTCTGAATAGCAAGTTCGAAAATCTGTGTAGCTCCTAAAGCTAAAAAGGATATATTCCCAACATGATTCATTTTATTTTTACATGTCGTTTCTATTTTTGGCCTGGACATACTGTGTCAGTCAGTTTTCTGACTTTCTCACAGTATAGCAGTCTGCTCACACTTATTGTTCGGCTCTATTTTTTGTTCTCCTTCTGTCTGGTATTTTATCAAATGAGAAGTCGTGAAGAATCTTGTTTAAAATCTTGTTGCAACATTGCCTGCTGCTCTGCATCCTTCTGTTGCCTTGGGCACACACAGAAACAGTGCAGATCAAAGAGCAACCTAATGTGCAAACAGTATATCAGTCAGGCACACGCAAGAGATTTGATATTCCTGAATTTCATCTGCTAGTAATCCAGCCAGCAATGGCGTAGAGATACTTCCATATTATTATTCAGCTTGTCTGTTCTATCTGTTCTCACGAGCCTAATGTATTCCAGGCTGAACTGAGTAACTTGGACTTCACAGCAAAAACTCCTGCAACTGCCAAGTCGTCACAAAACCAGTCAAAGTGTGTCCTGTAAAAAAAGTGCCCCAGAGAAAGCTCATTCAAGCTCATTCACTAAAAACTAATGGAGATCAAAGTGAAGCTGTGCAAAAAGCATCACCTAAACTGAGATGTGAATCACTTCAAGTCAGGAGATTTCGCCAAATCGGGAAACCACATCTAAACTGCAACACTGGAAAGATCTGGCCACGTCTGCACTTGGAATATTGTCAACGTCTAGTCTGGACAAGTTCCAGAACACTGGGATGTAGCCAGCTTCAAATAAAAACACTGGAAAAGAAACACAAATAACCACAAGATATTTATATAGAAAATTCAGCAGACGTAAGCTGTGAAGATTAATTCTTTTAAACAGTGCATTATTTCCAGATCATAAATTTAATCAGCTGTTCTGTCCTCTCAAGGTTTATCAGTCCACCAAGTTTAATGGAAATCTAATTCAAAGTTTTTTAGATACTCCCTTTGTTTAGACCAACACAGTAAAAGCTACACTGCTGATACTGCTCCTAGTACCCCTCTTCCTACTTAGGAAGGGTAGTCGAGGGTTATGTCCAATTGCAGAATTGGCAAAAACACATTGCCAAGTGCTTTGTAGAATGTAGATAAGGTTAAAATATATAATGCATAAGTTCAGAACACTTAAAACACTTAATTCATAACAATAGAAAAGTAATAGATGTTTCATAATAGATGTTTCATTGCTTTAGCACCTTTTTAAAACCTTGGTTAAAGTTTGATAAGTTCCAAAAGCAAAATCATTTAGTAGGATGAAATCAGTATAAAGCCACATTTTAAGAGATGAATTTACTTTTTTTCTTTATTTACATCTTCAAATGTTACCCAAAGCTACAGAAAAATTGTCACTTGTCACATTTTGTCTTTGACTGTAGAAAACCCGGGACTGTGATCCACGTGGATTTGGGACTGGATGCTGGCTCATAAGGGATTAAAAGGTATGATATAAAGCAGGAGACTAAATCCACACAGAAAGGCCCTGGCCAGATGGTGGAGTCAAACCCAGGACCTTCTTGCTGTGAAGCAGCAGTGCTAACCACAGCGCCACCATGCTGCCAGGAGACTGAATCATGCAGCTAAATGTTAACATTACAAACAGAAAAAAACAGTTTTTAAACCTACTGTCAACCAATGTGTTTGAAACCATTGTCTGTCTTTTCACTCAGAATGCTTAGGCTGACTTGGTCTATCTGTAACAATGTCATCTGTCTTTTTTGATTGCTCTTGTGCTAGATAATCATGCTGGAGGTCTCTGTCATTTGAACACTAAAAGTTGTCATTCTAAGTTATTGCTTGATGCAATTCAGAAAGTCCACCCTTCTGAGAGGGTGGGCTCAATTCTTATTTAACAATTTTTTTCCCTCAATTTCCATCCATTTGTTTTAGTGTAGTAATTAACAAAACACTCATGCAGACACATGCCATGTGGCCAACACAGGTGTGCTGAAAAATGCAGTTCCTCAAATGGCCACTTGAGGCTGACTCCAAAAGTGATTTGGCCCCAAAGACCCTCATGTTAAAGTGGCCAACATTACTGCAGAAAAAAGGATGTCTAAAGCCATAAAAAAAATTTAAAAAAACACTTAGCTATTGGTCTCAATAGCTAACTAACCCCTTCATAACATCTGGAGAGTAATTTTTATTATAAGTCACACCATTTAAACTTTATTAAACTTAGCTATTAAGTTGAGCCATTGAACTGGACCTGTCAGTTGTGTTTGTGGTGTTGGTGCCATTTGAAATATTTTTAATGGTCTTATGTGACAAATAACATGGCTACAATAACATGCTAACAAACCATCCAAGAAGTCTTTTCTCTAGTTTGATAGAGTGAAATTCTGCTGTCATATTTGTATGTTACCAGCTTTGTAGCATTAGCTGATAAATTTGCACAATCAGTAACACTTTATAATACGGCTCGCAATACAGTATAATACGGCAATACATTACTTACAGTATAATTTGTGCCTCCCTTCCTGTAAAATGATCAGATTTGGTCAAGATTAAGCCACTCCATTATACAGCCCATGCACTGAAAAGTACAGCGTACTTATAACGTAAGATGGGGAAATATTCTTTGTTTTTGCGCTAAATTACCAGGAAATTATGCAGTATTTAAAATTTCTTACGCACTACTTAAATTTACTTAGAGTATAATTATTTCTTTCTTTCCTGTAAAAACCTGACTTGTTACCCCCTTACTCTAGTACCTTTAAGTATTTCTATGTAAATATAATTACATCGTAATTGTAATTTCAAATAAAATACATTAAAATTCCATTTAATTACAGGGGAATTACGTCTTTAGATGCAGGCTGTATTGTAAAGTGTTACCACACAATCTTGCCTAAATATGGTTATTTCAGGCTCTAAAAAAACAATATTGTGTTGGCCAAAATGCTGACTTTGAAGCTTCAAAATGAGGCTTCACAAACCAATTGGTGGTAGCATTTGGAGCCAGAAGCATAAAATTCTTTGCAGATTCACAACTAAAGACTGAAATACAAATAAATGAGTTTGAACATGTATACATGCAAATAAAACATAAATATAGAATAAATATAATAAAAACGAATGGATCTGAATGCCTTTGGTTTTGCAAATCTCATTCACTAAAGGACAAGCCTGATTTCCACTATCAAGAAGCCATGAATCAATATTTACACGTCTGTCTGCATACTGATACCTTTGGCTGGTATCAGTCAAGTTGCATCAGCAAGATTCTACAATACTGCAGATGTCAGCAGCAATGGTTGTGGCTTTTTTTTTAGCCCCTGTATCTTGTACTATACAGTATATATTTCATCACAAATACTTACTGGTGTGATCATTCAGTCATCATCACTAAATGGCCCAAGTACTTGTTGTTGATTGCAAACAAGACACTAAATCCTTCATCTTCTGTCTATTTTCCCTTCACTTGTATTTGCATGATTTACAGAATTTTTTCCCATTGGGGGGCAGAAAAACAATGCCACATCATACAGTCACATCATACAGGGGTTTCATCCTTGACAAAAAGCACAAAGGAAGCTACCAAAAAGTAGTAAATTGATATGCCACATAAAGAATTGAATGCTAAGACCTCAATACTAAATTGATTTTTGTTTGATTTTCAATCTAGCTGTGCATTTCAAAGACATTCAGGTATTTTATTTGCCTAAGGTGCGGAATCTGTTGCTTTTGTGAGCTGCTTAGTATCGTGAACTATTATTAAATAAAACTGGGGTTGGAATATCAAAGGTTCAGTTTTCTTTTGATTTTCTTTGTGAGAAATCTGTCTCCGTGTGATGGAAATTGATCAAATACACTCTCCATTAATCTTACTCTCAGCTGTGTTAAAAAAAGCATGTTTTTTTAAAAAAAAAAACCCTCTGTCTCTCTTCACTTTCTGCCTCTCTTGGCTGCTCGGAGTGGAGCTCAGTGGGCAGCCTGTGCTAACACATACATACGCATTGACCGTGTACGCTCACAAACACACATACACACTCTGATGCACGCTCTCATAAACACAGAGGCACACACACAGAACGGGTAATCTGTCTGATTGAAAGAGCTTTCAGACGGGTAATTAAATTTCCCAATGATCCGCTGCGGTGGCTACACACGAATCCGGCTTTCAGAGGTGAGCAGACGACCGAGACCCAGCAATAACACACAGCTACTGCCACAGACAGTGAGAGAGGGAGGGGGACGGGGGGGCGAGGTTATATTTCATGTTGACAAGGACAAGATAAACACTGGGGCCTTTAACAACCATTAGCTCAACCCTAACCTTCATCTTCAGCACTTCTGCCATCCTGGCAAAATGTGAAATATACAAAGAACACACACAAACACATGTGCACACATATTGGTTCCAGTGCCTCCCACAAGCAGTAATGACAGTACAGCCATAAACATCCACAAAACAAAAATAAAATGTTTTTAATAACATTACCGATGATGAAATTGGACCCTGACAAATGCTGGCTATATTGGTTATTGGAGTTAAAAATGTTTGCGTATACATACTCCATCCATCCATCCATCCATCCATCCATTCTCTTCCGCTTATCCAATTCAGGGTCGCGGGGGGGCTGGAGCCTATCCCAGCTGCCATAGGGCGAGAGGCAGGGTACACCCTGGACAGGTCGCCAGTCTGTCGCAGGGCTACGTATACATACTAATATTCTTTATGTACATTTCTATATGAATGCACAGTTATATTGAAAAGCAAAAGTGGCAGTGTCATTGTTTCTTAGGTTTTTAACAATTTTTTTATCACAAGCTTGTCAGCAATTTACAGTTAGGACACCACTTGACCATTATCCTAACCACCACCTGCTCAGCCATGACATGCAATGGGTGCCGCTATAGCTCACTGGGTTGAGCTGGTGACCTGTGTACAAGTCTCCCCCAGACCGTTTTGATGTGGGTCATTTTTCCACTCTCTTCCTGCTTTCCTGTCTAATCTCTCTCAGCTGTCCTATCTAATAAAGTCTAAAATGCCAAAGAAGCTTTCATGTGATGCAGACAGTGTAAAGTTTGGAGTCAGAGCTGGACAATGTGTGACGACAACATCTACACAGAAAGGCAGATATCTGTCACACACTTATTATAATACACATGAGTAATCGAGGTGCATTTTTAGGTACCTAAGGAGAAAAGTATTCCGATTTTTACATCTGGTCATTGAGAAATAACGAAGATCCAACACAAATTTCCCACAAATTATCCTCAAATCTATCTTAAGACCGAACATAGGTCCTCTTTCTAAAATGTAGAAAGATTTCTTTAAATTGAATGTCACCAAATTTCAATCAGTTGCCTGTTTATTAAATGCACCTAGGTAGAACTAATGCAGTATAATACACGAGTCCTACAATAGTGAGTAAACACTCCAACCATCCTGAAGGTAGCATTTTTTGAATTCAATTCAATTCGGTTCAATTCAGTTTTATTTATATAGTGCTAAATCACAACAACAGTCGCCTCAAGGCGCTTTATATTGTAAGGTAAAGACCCTACAATAATACAGAGAAAACCCCAACAATCAGACAACCCCCTAAGTGCAAGCACTTGGCGACAGTGTGAAGGAAAAACTCCCTTTTAACAGGAAGAAACCTCCGGCAGAGGGAGGGGCAGCCATCTGCCACAACCGGTTGGGGTTGAGGAGAGGAAGACAGGACAAAAAACACAATGTGGAGGAGAGCCAGAGATTAATAATAACTCATGATTAAATGCAGAGTGGTGTATAAACACATGGTGAGTGAAAAAAGGTCAGAGAAGGAGAAACATTCAGTGCATCAT
>VUQS01074507.1:3137-20845 GCA_015108495.1 Heterochromis multidens | reverse complement strand
AGTCAACACAAGCTCATTAACTCAACCAGACATTTATGCATTAAGGTGATTTATTATCTGTACACCTGAATGACCAACGCTATCATACTGCAGTCATGTGAAAAAGAAAGTTTTTACGTGACTGCATAGAGTCACATGAAAACGAAGTACATCCCATGATTCAGTAGCTTTAGTTGCAATAAGTCAAAGTAATAGTTTTTTGTATGACTTCATCAGTCTCTCACATTGTTGTGAAGGAATTTAGGCCCACTTTTCTTTACAGCATTGCCTCAGTTCATTGAGGTTTGCAGGCATTTGTTTATGCACAGCGCTCCCGTGAAAACTCTCTTTTTTCACATGACTGTAAGTGTGGCAAGAAATCCAATATAGCTACTGTACATTTCACAAGGAAATAGCCTAATTAACTTAGAATTACTGGAATTAAGCATGGTCACCGGGTCTGTTATATTTATAACAGAGTAGGAGAAAAAGCTGGAAAAATCCCAAAGCTGAAATCTTATTTTTGAACAACAAATGCCTCTAAATCTAAAGTAAGGACAGGCCAGCTGGGTGCTGATTACTTGAAAGCAGAACAATAATATATCCATCTAAACTTTGCTATTAAGTCTCCAGACTATTAAAACAGGGATTTTGTTATTCTGGATCAGGTCTACATATGTGAGAAACACGCAGTGCTCATTATTTATTTAGTAGACTTTTGTTAACTAGTGGAGAGTAATTAAAAAAGAGTGTAAAGACTTAATGAACAAGAAGATTAAAAGCTGGTCAACAATGCAGACATAGAAGCTTTTGCAGTAGTGGCATACAAAAAAAGAATAGAAATGGTCCTTTTTTTTAAGCTGTCAAAGACTGTCTGACTTCAACGTGAAATGAGACGTGAATGGAGACTGAAAAAATCACAATGGAGGATTTCAGTTCATTATTATGCTTTTTACCACAGAGATAAGCCATCTTATAATAACTACCCTTCAATTCTAGGTATCGTTTTTAGACACCAAACTACATGACCTTCTCTTTGCAAGCGCAAAGTGTTTGTCTTAGCTGCAACAATAAGAGCTGATGCCATTAAAGCTTTTTCCTGTTGGGTGGCTGCAGGGGAAAGTGTGAGGAAAGCTACCTTCCGTGTTACAGTGGCTGAGGGAACAAAACAGCTCCTGAGGTTCCTGTCCTCTCTCTCCAGGCTTTCTCAAATAACACAACTCTAGCACAGCACAGTGTGGTAACCACAAACTCTGCAGGCAAACTGACAACTCTGCATGTGTGTGAGAGGGCGTTTGTGTGTCAGTGGAAGTAAAAGAGCATATTCATCATTACACAACAAAGGAAGAAAAAAATGTTTTTTTTTTTGTTTTTTTTTTTACACAGACACACAGATTTTCTCTCTCTCACACACACATATACCCAGACAAACACTCACATGTTACATGCTTTGCATTTCCTTATAATTGTGGAAAAAATAGTTCTTAGTGTCAGTCATGTAAAATGTTGAAAGGCTACCACTGAATCTACGCAGGCTGTTTAGCATTAGCAGCATGTTTGCAGAGCAGCAGCAGCTTGAGCCATCTATGTGTGTCTACACAGGAAGCATTCAGGCACAGTATTGAGCTGTAGGTAACCTGTCTTTTGGCGGTGCTCACAGCCCAGTACACAATCACTATAGTTACATGTGTGAAAATCGTATCAAACTGTAAACCACAGGAAGAGCACCAAGTGACATGTAGAAAATATAAAGCCATGTTTGCTGCTTTGTGAGTCTGTATTCTCTGAAATAATGAGGGGTGGGAAAACTCTCACAATAAGATTCACAATAAGATGATGATAAGCTGCCCATAATAACGATGGTATTAAAAGACATCCATTCTGTGGCGTTTTCTCTAAATCTATATAAATATTTCTTGAAAATGAACATTTTAAAAGCGAATCCATGTTTTCATATGTTTTGCAAGACTTAAACGTATAGTGTGTAAAATTTCACCGCTAGATGTCAGTAGATTGCAGATTGCACTCAACTGAATACTTAGTGAGTGTAGGCTGTTAGACCCCTGTTTACCTCAGCCATCAATATGCTGGATGTCCACCTCTATTTATTCTGGAGGAGGCTGTAAAACTTTGTGAAAGAAGTCTGATACAAGTCGATGAGTCAGTGAAGCTCACTTCTGTCCAATGACAGCGATACTGAGGTGAGTTGTTGAGGATATCCGGAACTTTTCTGTCGGTAAGCGCTGCTGTTTTTGCAGCTGTTAGATGACGTTAATTAAATTTTCTTTGAAGTGGATCTAACATTGTTGGACTAGGACACTTAGCGAATAAACTCTCATACGATGTGAGAATGTAATAGAACTGTTTATCAGACAGAAAGTGTGATTTTTAGGATACTCAAGCCTAGCATTAGCTGGCATAACTTTAGCTGATAACCAGCTATTGTTTAGCCGGCTCGTTGTCAGCTGTCCAGAGACAGGAGGGTCGCATGTCTAAACTGCTGACAATAATTAATTGCAACAATCAGGAATAAATAAGCATGTTTATGCACGTTTTCATGTGTTCAGGAGATGAGGCCTGAAGTAATGAGGAAGAGGATGAGATGGAAATGAGGGAGGAAAGAGCAGTGGTGGAGAAGACAGATGAAGAGGAGGAGGAGAAAGACATAAAGAAATAAGAAAGACATGAGAAAGAGATGATAAAAACATACATGTACAAATGTTAAAATATAGTACGCAGTTTAAAAGAGCTATTTGTGGTCTTTAAATTAAAAGTAATTTATAAGGCGTACTAAGTATGTGGCCAGTCTCTAACCACATACATAAAACGCGATTAGGCGGAACGGCGATGTCCATCTTGGCCACTATATTCAAGATGGCAGGGCAACATGGCAGCTTCCACAAACTGGTGCCCGCTCCTATGTAAAGAATCCTATTGATAAATTCTAAGTTAATGAAAATGCATCCCTTTGTTCGAATAAGTAATAACATACTAATCAATGTATATTTATGAATACAATATTGTTTTTTCTATCAAATAACCTCCAAAAATACTGTAAAAATAGTGTACGTTTAAAGTTCAGACAAAAAAGTGTGCATTGTAAGTAGCACTCTTAAAAATACCTTTTTATTTACCTATTTATTTTATTGCAGGTGAGTAGTCGCTGCCCTCAACCTTGGTGCTTTGTGCAGTGGTAGGTGGTAGTGAGTCTGAGCAGTAGTAATTTAGTGAGTTGGTGTTTTTTGCATGTTTCATCATAGTGCCTTATTGTGTGTGCAGGCTGCACAAACACGAGCCTTGCAGGACATCAAGTCTGCAGCTTTCTGCTGTATCTATGATACATCAAGTTTTGATAAAGAAAAAATACCTCTAAAAAGTAGAGATGCACCGATTGCAATTTTCTTGTCTGACTCCGATTTTCAATTGTTTTCTAATACAGATTTAAATACAGATTTTTGCTAATTCCAATTTTCTTTCTAAGAACTATAACTGACACCATATACAAACAAAAAATTAAGCTTTATTCAATGCAAAATATTATTTTTATAATAAAACAAATAATTAAATCTTATGATTTCCTACATTAAACCAAACAATAAGAGGTGCAACAGATTTATATAACAAAACAAATGTCATTTTCCAGTATGTTTATAACTTCACCAGATAAAAGTACATCGACCCTTCTCTCTTTTTCTTTGTAACTGCTTTGATCCTTTGCTCATACTGAGGCTCATACCAAGGCTGCTGGCTTATGGTTAGCTGTGAGCTCTGGATAGCTTTAGCTTTATCTGACTTGCCTTTGTTAGCTTCTTTAAAATGTCCGTGTTCAGCTAGGTAAAGGTGATTTAAGTGTCTGATTAGGTTTGTTAAGAACATTTTCGTGGCGTTCCCCCCATGGTTTACTTTGGTGAACTTAAAGTCTTCATTAACAGTGAAGAGCTCCACACTAATAACATGTTAGCCTGTGGCTGAGTGTGTGTGCAACTATATGCCTGCACCACTGTGTGTATGTTGTGCATGCATGAAACGGACTGGCTCATAATTGGACATATGGCGATTCCGGTCCCTGGCCAATACAATATACTGCCATATTAATAGTTCATCAAATCCTAGTCATAAAAGGATGAATATCGGTACTGAATTAAGATCAATCTGGAGCAAATCTGATCCCTCACTTGGCGATAATAGGGTTTGTACCAGGGAATAAAAGTGAGATTAATGGGGGAATAAAATATTAATTATCTTTCAGTGATTATGATGGAGCAGTATCATTGCTCTATTCTGTGGGAAAAGTCATGTGAAAAGGCCTCCGTAACAGCTCCAACTATAACTCCAAACATGAGGTGCTGCTGCTGTGGCTTTCCCAGAATAGTTATTCAGTGGGAAGGATTTGCAGTTTGGAAGATAAATAAAGACATAGTACATCATGTGATAACACTTTTTAGTGTTGGGTAATAATATTAGGGAGCTTCTCCATAAATATCTCAAAATAGGTTTGCTGATGTCGGAGAAAACATCTCTCTGATCTTTGCTATAAAAAAGAGACTCATAATGTATTAACACAACTTTACTACATCACCTTCCAAGAAAACAGTAAGCAGGCAGAGAACAGATAAACAGAGATTGCTGTCTGAGGAAAGATTTGTACATGGATAAAAGTCAATCCATCAAAATGCATTCCAATAACAATTCCTTCAATCCGCTGATGCCTTTGAATCAAGTGGCATTATTTGCCCTGGCTTTGTGAGATCTGGTTTGGCTCAGAGCAATTTTAATAGGCCTATGAGTGAAAGCAGAACCACCAGTGTTTACGCACATTCACGTTCTCACTCTCACTTGCCGGCTCTCTTGCACACACAAACATATGTAGCACGTAGCTGTCTAGGGCTTGAGCATATTTCACACACCATTTGTGACTAAAACAAACATTAATGACCTGGTAGTTGGCCTGTCTGATGACCGTATATGGAATGCAACTTCTGGCTCAATAACAAAGTTAGTCAGGGAAAAGAGGAAAGCGCTGAAACAAAACTAATAATAGCACTAAAAATCCATGACGGAGGCCAGTTTTTGTTTTCAAGAGATGGTATTCAATGCCATTACATCATCTGTGAGCCATTTAAGAAGGCTAATAGGAGCTCACCGTAATGGACCATTAACCATTATAGATAGCAGTGTGGTTTTCTAATTTCATCCTTTTTGGCTTTTGTGAAGTTGTTTTTTTTTCTTTTTTTCCTAGTTTCTAAAAGCCTGTAATGAAGTGGTAGGACCCCCCCACCCCAAATTGCAGGCACATGCTTTCAGTCTGGAAAGTCATGGAAAGGAGACACAAAGGAAGTAAATGCACTTAGATACAGACACACACAGAGAGTGGGGAGCTAAGGTTGTCTTTGAACAAAATGTGACAACAGAGAGACCTCAGCCTTTCTCTGGTGCCATGGCAACATGTTCTATGCATATGGTAGGTAAGAGAAAGGAGCAGAATCAGGTGTAAAAACTACAACAGTCATAGGGAGGGTTCAAGCATTAACACCTCCTCTGTGTGTATTCATCCAAAACATCAAATACCAGCAATTGTATCAAATGAGGAAAAAGACTATATTTCAAGGGATTAACATTTTATTAGCGGCAACCTCCTGGGCTCTATTTTTGTTATAAAGGATAAAGCGTTCTTATAAATGACCAAACATCACTGATAGCTCAACAAGAAAAGCATGGAATTCAACTTACACATGTTTATCTGACCTGCTATGCTTCATTTAAATGTGATAAAGCTGAGCTCATGCTGTTTTATGTTTTTGCACTATGGCAGGTTGTGGTCACGGTTGATGGGCACAGGGACCCCAGCCATATGGAAATCAGGCATTGAGTGGTGCACTTTATGAAAATGAATTGCAAATTGTTCACCACAAAGAAGGAAATCCATACTGCAGGTGGATGGCATATTACAGAGAATACTGGATTCCATATGGGGCACCTGTTCTGCACAGACTTTTCACAGTTTTGTGTTAAAGGGCATGACTCGCATATTCTGTCTCTAAAACCTTCCATAATGATCTGTTGTACTCATTCTGAATGGTAAAGTTCAAGTCAAACTTTTAGTTTTTGTGCTCTGTCTTTAAATCTTTAAAGTAACCTACATACACAAACAGGTGTCATGCACAGGCTGCCCTGCACCCCAACAGTGGTGGGTACACAACATGATGTAAGTCTTGTTTGAAAAACCATGCGTAGCAAACAAAATTTTAAGGACTGAATGTATAATAAAATGGCATTTAAAACAACATAATGCAGAGAAAGACGTAACAATGTATTGCTAATCTCCTAGGACACCAGCCCAGGCAGAGTGGGTGTCTGGACGAGACACGCTTGCTTGCTCATTCGCTCATCTGCTCAATAAAACTGGGCTGCGGCTGCAACGTGTTGTCTCCCTATTCGATGTGGTACACTCCCACATGTAACCCCCTCCTCTTATTCACTCTTTCTCTCACCCTCCCCTACTCGCAGCAGACTGGCTGTCATGATTTGCAGCCCACTCGTGAATGTTTACCTCATATAACTGTCGCTCCAACAATCTTTCATCCTACTTCTCCTCTGCTGCACACTGGGTGGCAAACTGGAACATTACATAAAGAGAATGTGGGCTAAACATGTGTGTGGATGTGTGGTTTATTCACCTGTATTAGTTACAAAGGTTTATAAAATTCAGTTTGGGGTAATTAAAAATAATAGTGTAGTTAATACAGCTGAGTTCTCACCATTTGTTGTGTGTATTATGCAGTATGGTGTCAAATTTCTGTGGCTCTGTTTATCTCCAGGGGTCTTTCACAAGATTTCCTTAAGCGTTATTATAGCTCCTAAAGCATCATTCAACCCTGTGACATCAACCCCACTACCAAAGACAAAATAAGAAAAATGAATAAAAGTCATTAATAGATTTTTTTGGTACTATTTCTCTATCTAAGAAAAGCATGCAGCATGACCAACAAAGAACTAATGATGACTTGTGACTAAACTATGAAACTGAGACTAAATTCAATTCAATTCAGTTTTATTTATATAGCGCCAAATCTCAACAAAAGTCGCCTCAAAGTGCTTTTGTAACAAGGACCCAGCCAGACACAGCCTTTGCAGGGCAGAAGAATGGTTTATTTACAACCAATGTTATGCACACGTTAGAGAGGCTTTTCAGCCTCGCTCTCTCTAGTTCAGTTCAGCCACCACAGCTTTATATTGTAAGGTAAAGACCCTACAATAATAGAGAAAAAAGTACAACAATCAGACGACCCCCTATGAGCAGCACTTGGCAACAGTGGGAAGGAAAAACTCCCTTTTAACAGGAAGAAACCTCCGGCAGAACCAGGCTCAGGAAGGGGCAGCCATCTGCCGCGACTGGTTAGGGGTGAGGGGAGGGAGACAGGACAAACGACACACAAGTTCCCTTTATATTATTTTTTCTGTCTGTATTTTAGCAATAATGTATATGTACTATAATCAAAATCTCATCCTAAATACAGTCCAGTATAGTCACTACAAATCCCTATAACTATAAGCTATGTACCAGATCTTCACACTTGTCTGACAGTGACAGGCCTTCCAGCTACCACAGCATTCTCACATAGTGGGAAAGCCCTGGACTAATTCAGGGCATGTCCATTGACTCCTGGCCAGCCTGAGTGTGAAGCCAAAGCCTGTCAGTGAGGCTTAGCAAGTCCTCTCAGTGATGCCATCACTTCTGACAATCTGTCTGGCCTCAGCACTGCAGTGTAACTGTGTGGCTGCTAAAGTAAAGAAGTGTTAGTGTAGTACGTACAGTTTTTAGCAGTTCAGCTGTCAGTAATTGCTTGACTCTTATCTTGCTTTGTAGCTATCACCAATCTGGGTACCTGTCTTCGGTCTTTTTTTAGCTTTGTGTAGTTTCACCTATGTAATATTCAGTGTTTCCCACATATACCTTACTTAGGTAGGTCATAGAGGTAGAGTCATGTGAAAAATAAAGTACACCCTTTTTCAGTTCAAAGGTTTTACATATTAGGACATAATTAAAAAAATCATCTGGTCCTGACTAGGTTCTAAAATTATTTAAATACAACCTCAGATGAATAACACCACCTGACATATTACATCATATCATTTATTTACAAAACCTAAGCCAAAATGCAGATGCAGTATGCAAAAAAAGAAGTATACCCTATGATTCAAGTCAGTGTTAAGCAGCTTAACAAACAAAACATTCCTCTGAAAATGGTCAGGTACAAGGACTGGACTGAAAATGAGTAAAAAAGCAGCCAATGTCCAAAGAAAAAGACTTTCAGAAAGCCTGGAGAACTATTGTTCAAGACCACTTTAAAAAAAATTACAAGAAAGTCTGGAACCTTGGAAGCAAAATATAAAGCAAAGAAATGAGAGGTGACGCAAGACTTTTGCACAGTACTGTAAAGATTAAGATTATTGATAATGAAAAAAAAAATGCAGCCTTATGCTTTCTAGGTATAAAGAGAAAAATGTAGTATAGACTAAACTGAAATCCTTTTCTGTTAAACAACACTAACATGTTTTTATTTAGGAGCTTCTGAAGCTCATCACAAGACTTCTATGACCCTGGCAGTTGGTCATCTCTAGCTGATAGAGAAGTTATGCCAGACAGACAGAGATACACATACAAAGAGCAGAGAGATGAAATATAACAGACAGCTGGTGTGTACAGCTGACATTTTAATGAAAGCCACTGAGGGATGTGGCTTTCTAAAGGATGCAGTGCATATTCTCATAACTCCACTCTCCAAACAATTAAATTAACAGTTATTTGTGACTGCCAAGAGGATTAAACTGTAAAGTGCTATGTCATGTCGTAAAGACAAACAGTCTGGTGATAAGTCTTACACGTAGTGGCTGGTTTTAATCTCCCTCTGCTCCCCTTTAATAGAACACTCTGAAATCAGCATATACATTTAAAGCAAGTATGTTTGCGAGATTGCAACTCTATTATATTAAACCATTTCAGACTCTTAATTTCACTTAAGTCTATTATTATGTTTAATGTCACCAGTTTTTATGATCTAACACAACAGACAGGCAGCCAGCGCATTGCTATGATGACTCACAGGTCAGAGATCTGCATCAAACCAGTTGGGAGGCCAGGTGTCAGCGCTGGCATCTCTGACACACAAAATTACTCTGACACACACGAGAGAGACGCCGGGTGCCTTTCATTCTAGTAACCCCTCGAAACATAAAAGGCCTGCTTTAACTACTTTCTGTAACATGGCAACAGATGCATTTCCATGTCAAAAATCTTAAGACAATGTGAAATCCTGTACTCAAAGCATAATTGTGTCCATTAGAGTGGTGGCTTGATTATCTGACGCAAATTCAGACTTAAAATAAAGCCTTTCAAATCTTCGGTGGATAAAGGACTCCAGACTGATTTAACCTTTAATGAAACAAATTTTAATTAAATTTGTAATCCAATTCCTATTCATATATTGGTGTATTTTTACATCAATGTAATAATGTCATTAACCTCGAATACATGGGTAAGTTTTGGAATTCATTCACAAACATCGGCACTGTCTTTACTGTGAGCAACATTTATTTTCCATGTTGTGCCTATATTGTCTGGTATTAAATAATTGCTATGAATCACTATGCTGTTTTCTATGCTTCATTTCAACTAATTCATCTGCCTAGTGCACATCTTTATTTGCAGGGAATGGCAAAAATAAAGATGGATTTTTTTTTTTTGCTACAACAATTTCCATTCGGTCTGTGGCAGAATGAAACAGAGAAGTAGATCTGCATTCAATCTGTGATGACACAGGGGCTGTAAAAAGAAGTCTGGCTTGCATGTAGTGGCAGTAATCAATCAAACATTTCTCCAAGGATTCTTTTAAAATTAGGTTTGGGTTTGCATCTCTCTGCCATCTCTGTGAGTTACTGCAGCTAGACATCTAAATATGACATCTAAAATATGAAGAACAGGCAGAATTAGGGATTTATTTATTTTTGTTTTTTTGTTGAAGTATTAAACAAACACTAGACTCCCAAGTGATCCACCCGTAAATGGATGGGTAGGGTGTGGGGTACAGAGCTTCACCTCACAGTAGTGGACAGCACATCATGTTCTCTCTTGTCACCACCGTGTCTGTGCGAATCATAAAGCAGAAAGCTAATGATCAAGTTTGATCTCAGCCACTCAGCTGGACTCATGTGGAGCAGAGCATAGCCACAGGAGAAATGCAGAGCTCTGTGTAGCAGAGAGGCGAACTTTGATGCTGTGATATTTGTCTACAGGTGTTGTGCTGCTTCAAGGATCTTTGATGAAGCACATTTGGAATTTCAGTTTTTCTTCTTCACAGGACATCATGGACATACTGTTTTAGCTTTTGTCTTTAGGTTTTTGGCATGTGATTGCAGTGATCTGGGTTCTAAAATGGCAAATTACATATTGTTGTGCTCAGTCTCTGTGATCTCAATATTTATAAATGTGCCAAAAAAAAAAAACAAAAAAAAAAAACTGTCTGTAATTTAATCCGTTCACATCCTAACAGCAGTATTGGGCTCAGTGAGCTGCAGTGTAGCTGCATCCTTGGTTTAAATGAGGAATGCCAACAATTCTAACTATCCCTCCTGGGAAAACTGAAGGACAAACGTAGACATTGTTTCCCACACTGTGCTCATCATGCTTTACAGAGAAAATGAGCCAAAGAAAACCAAATAACCAGGTCACAAGTGTTATCATGCTGTCATAGCTGGCTGGATTTCTGCATGTCAGTTGCCCCATCACAGGGAACTACAGAAAAGAGGGTGTGACCTGATCATGAGCTGGTACAACAAACTGAGAAAGCTGTTAACACCATTGCTAGTGCTACACACAATATTAAGTGAAATATAACAAATAAACACATATCAAAGATACAAGTACAATATTATAATAGTAATAGTACACAGATCTATATAGATCTTTCTTTGTCTGTCCACAAATAAGCAGACTATCCCATCAATACTTAAACATCTGGTTGGTGTAGGAGCCTATCGATGAAGGCCTAAAACTGTTTCTTCTTATGAAATTGTAGAATACTATAAAGAGTAAGGTTTTTCAGTATTTGCACGTTTAAAGAAAACACTGTTGGAAAAAGGCACCGCAAACATCACAAAAAACAAAGAAGACCTTTTATAACACTGACTGAAGGCCCCTTCAAAATTTACCAGTGAACTAAAATGACACCTTTACCTCTGTACAGTATCACCTGGTGTTTCTGCTTTGAACACATTTTCATTTGTAAATCACTCTAAAGCATGGATGAATGGCTTTTAAGGGCACTCCAGGCAACCAAAGGGTGTGGGCCTCTGGAGCATGACTTTTCACAAACCAAATGCAGTCCAGAAATTGTTTGTCATACGTATCATTTCAGAATACAGCTGCACAGCACACTCATTTGATATCATTTTAGTGAAATGATATCAAATTAGTAAAGCAAATCAATTCACAACAGCTGAAAAATGTAGCTCTTCTTTTAAGAAAACAAAAGTGGCAGCTTTGCTGTTACTTCAAAGTTTATCAGAATATTTTGTGTAGTTTGCTGCAGTACTTAACTCAATGATCTGAGCAGAGGAGCATTACTGTGGATCTGCTGTGGCAGAAAACTTTGGACAAGAGTTCACCTGTTTGGTTTGGCAGCAGCCAGTTGAAGAATTTTCAGCCAACCCTACTAATAGGATACTTTTTTTTTTAGGATACTTACTACATTTCCAGTGTAATAAGTACCCTGAAAGCAACCTAGCCACCTACTGGAATAAAATGACAAAGGGCAGTATATGCAGTCCTGTGAAAAACAAGTATACCACATGATTCAGTAGCTTGTAAAACCATCTTCAGCAGTATTAACCTGAAGTAATTATTTTCTGTATGACTTTATCAGTCTCTCACAATGTTGTGGAGGAATTCTGGCCCACTCTTCTTAACAACGTTGCATCAGCTTATCGAGGTTTGTGGGCATTTGTTTATGCACAGCTCTCGTAAGGTCCCTCCACAGCATTTCAATAGGGTTGAGGTCTGGACTTTAACTGGGCCATTGCAACACCTTGATTCTTTTCTTTTTCAGCCATTCTGTTGTAGATTTGCTGCTGTAGCTGAGATCATTGTCATTGTCATGACTCAATTTCAGCCAAGCTTTAGCTGTCAGACAGATGGCCTCACATTTGACTCTAGAATACTTTGGTGTACAGAGGAGTTCACTGTCGACACAATGACTGCAAGGTGCCCAGGTCCTGCGGCTGCAAAACAAGCTCAAATCATCACCCCTCCACCACCATGCATGACAGTTGGTATGAGGTGTTTGTGCTGATATGGTGTACTTGGTTTTCTCCAGACATAGCACTGTGTATTATGGCCAAACATATTCATTGTGCATGTTCATATTGCAATGATGAAAATGCGATGGCACTGTACGGAGTAAAAATGATCACAGGTCTGAAAGAGCTCCGTGAAGGTATAAAACTAACTATCGTAATGTCTCATTATGTGTTTATGGCTGGGCATTTCTCTGAACATTATTGTCTTACAGAGCCCAATTAAAAAACAACACAACTGCAATACCACAGCTTTAAGCAGAGCTCGTGGTACCGTGTTTGTGTCCTTTTGCGTAGGTATTTGACTACGCAGAGTGAAGTATACAACCCACACAGATGGGTTTGTGTGTGGTAATCCAAAAAACCAACAATATGTAGCTCAACGGAGATGATGCCATGCGTAGGTCAAATGCTGATTGGTTGAAAAGTTGCCTTGAACAGGAAAGAGAGACCACTTTCACCACGAAGGGAAACAGGTGTGAGAAAATAATCAAAGATCAAAATAGCAGCATGAGAAGAAAAGTGCTACAGTGGACAGTTTTTACTGTTTCTGACACATCCCTTTATACAACACATATATACAAGCAACATACAAACTACAACCATTAAGTGGACCTTGACTTGATATGACAGTTGAGTTATATTTATGTCAATCCGAGCAAATAATTTCATTTCACGGGCGCAGGTATTCATTGCCATACGTGCAATTAAATTCCTCGTGCGTAAATTCAACAACCCGCGCATGTAGAACTCAGCAGCCATGCGCACAAAGAAGCTATCGCGCACGCGAGAGTGCTTTGCGTGCGCTGCTGCAGTTTCACGCTCTTGCGGGTAGCTCTCTACGCTCGCGGCGGGATCCTGCTCGCTCGAATCAACTGACTTTTGACAGTTTGGGGGCGGGGCCCAAAGGAAGAGGGGTCCTAATGTGATTTGTCACTTTGACGGACAGTCCAGGTTACTGCATTAAACTGAGTTACATTGTGGCAGCAACATAAGTGCTATTTTAAACTGTGTTTGTTCACAATTTGGAAAATGAAGTTTGCTGAATTAACTGCCAACAGTTATTGTTGCTCTTTAGCAGTGGAAATACTGACACCTGTCACTGGATTGCTTTAATGCTGAAGAACTCTTTTAAACCGAAGGATTCTGAGATCATAGGCTGGAGCCTGTGAAACATTAAGTGTTTGTTCTTTTTGGCTTATAGGGTGCTTGTGCCCCCTAGAAATTCTATTACAGTGCCAACACTAAATAGAAATTCATACCTAGTCAACTTAGTATGCATTTCTTTAGACTGTGGCGGGAAACAAATTAAAGCCCATGCTCTGAGACAACAGTGTCAACCAGTGTGCTGCCCAAATCAGACAAGGAACAAAAATTCTGCCACTCACCAAGGTGAGCTTTTTTCACACAGCTGGGTCACGCCTTCTGGTAGATGAGTTTATACTTGTATCCCGTATCCACCAATCACTTAATCTGAAAGTTAACAATACCTGAGGAAAGATACAGAAAAATATAACTTTTAAACTTCAGATTAATAGCAGGACTTGATGTCATGATGGTGACAACTTTACCAGTAAAACAGCCAGTTGTTTATCTGCATTTAGTGCATTCAACATGTGGACGTGTAGTCTGTATCCATAAATGTACGCACACAAACAGGCATGTATGAGTCTTTGTTTGTCAGAGTGCATGTGGGTTAATGATTTAGGGTCACTGACCCACACAAGTGTGAGAACTGGTTTGACTTCAGCATTCAAACATGGGGTCAGAATCCTGGACCAGCTCTTATCATAGACTCAGGTTATCTACTTGATTAAAGCTGCTCAGATACTTACAAGTTGCTGTTTCACTATTTTACGTACTAACACTGTGAGCCAGAGAACTTTACAATGTACCCATTCACACGCATGTGCTACCATGCAAAGAGTCGCCTGATCATCAGAAGCCATTTGGCTTTCAGTGTTTTGTCCAGTGGAACAGAGGAAGCCGTGGACTGAACACTCCACAATCCCAACCTTCTTGTGACTGGCTGCCCCTTGCAAACAACAGATTTGAGCAGAAGGTGGATGGGGCTTCTGTGTGCATGAGATGACTGTATGTATAAGGATATCCACTCTCACTGTCATCACACAGAGCCGGAGTACAAAAGTGTCTGAAACAGTGTTTAGAGCAGTCTGCATGAAGGAATTACTTGTAGGTTTACATGCATCAACCTCATTATTTGAAACACTGGCAATGCTTAATATGAGCATCATCACTGCCCCAGTATATACATAAAATAAGGAAAAGCACATTTTAGTAGAGAATATATTAAGTCTTTGAGCAAGTCACGCACTTGATCACACTCTTACAAATAAAAAACAGGAAGATTATTTACATCAAGTAATATTTAACACTGTTGTAGCGTTCTCATATTTATGTTCAAATTTTCCAGGCCTGACCAGAGGCCATTTCTTTCTTCGTAAAAACATATAAGTCTTGACCCTCCTCCCACAGCCTAATGATGTGCGACTTTTCTCAGATGTCTCTCCACACATGTAAAAACCTAAAGAGAGAAGGTAACAAATCTGCTTTGCACATACATAAGGGGAGTGCTGCCACCGCGTCCTTGCTATCGATCTGCACTGTGGACTGCTGAGGCGAAATGATCACCTAAGAATGTTAAACAACACCATCAATCCATTTTACTACTTTTTCACGTCTTCATACAGCAACAGTTGGGAATTGAGTGTAATTCCAAAGTGTCCAATCCATCAGAATCACAAGCTTCTTCTTTACTCTGTTTCTACACTGTTTCTACTTAAAAATAAATAAATAAATGAATAACACAGTTATGCTGATGTTACACTAGTATAGGCATATTTTTCTAGATTAAAAAAAAAAAAAAAAGATCAGGCAAGAGTAGGTGACTTGTTAAAAGACTGGACTCATTAAACCATCCCTGCAAACAGCCTTATTACAGTGTAACCCAACCATGGATATTAGAGGCTGATAATAACACTGATATTTGGAAGTTTGAAAAAGGCCATGTATTCAAGTACTCTTAAAAAAAGCATTTTTCACTCTTAAAAAAAGAAATCAGCTTGTCAGTGCTCTCTGGTGGTCAAACTCAGATGATTTTTCTAAATATCTTAAACACAGTTTGGTATATCTGTCATTTCCGCCGTCCGTTTTAAGCCTGATGTGACAACTGTTGATCTGATATAATATCTCTGTATCAGCATGGCTGATTTATCAGATGCTTTGGTGCCTGACATCAGGGAAATGTTGATCTACACAGGCTAAACAGAGTTAAGGTTTGTTTACTCTTCACCTTACCTTACTTCCACACGAGGCCTTACTGTGTGATAACAAGCCAGCTGTTTCTTGGCCACCAGGGAAAACCTCCATAAGGCAGTGAAATGTGGGCGTGTACATCCAGACTAAACTTCAGTTCATATGTAATGAAATGATCATGGCCCCGAGCACAACAAGAGGCGGCTTCATTCCGACACAACACAAGACAAATCTTTTTTCTTTTACTTTACAGACGTTACTTCTTTAGGACTGAGTTGTGAATCTTTTCAAAGTTCAGTTCAGCCTAAATCCTCCTGAGCTTTCCTTCTCCAGCGCAGTAAACAGTAAACAGCTGGTGAAGGCTCAGCTGTTTGACTTTCTATCCGCCTGCAGCCTGTAAACATGAGCAAACCTTTACAGTATTTGCACATGCTAAAAAATGTTAACAGACGGGATACGACAAATGTAATAACAGAGGGGGGGAAGAGCCCGAAACAGAGGCAAAGAAAGAAGTTAGTTTCTGCTAATAAAACCTCATTTAGCCGAGCTGTGTTTGGATACAGGACGTGTTATGTGCTCAACAAACCTGCCGCACAACAGCAAAAAGTAGACCGCCTTCATTTTCAGCCAAGTAAAGAAGAGTCAGCCGCTTCATTTTGCTCGGCAATAATTCACCACGGCCATTTATTGTGAGGAAACAAGCTCAAAAGAGCTACACATGCGACACATCGTCTATCTAACAGCGTGAAACAACTTCACACCGGTGACTTACCACTACGTTACAACAAAAACACACCCGGAGCTGGCTTCTTCATCTGCCGGGTACCCGGGAGCCGAAATTGCGCAGACACAGGAACACATGTACTATCCCCCCCAACAAGTGTCAGTGTGTGCGGAGTCAGAGCAAAGATAGCATAGAAAAGATGCGCTGCCCAGGAAGGAGAAATTGGCTTTAAAATGGTCTTTAATTGGATTAAAATGGTCTACCACAAGACATGGCCTAGAATTAAAGTATAAACCTAATTCTTAGACATTTACAAAATGACGCAAATGTTAATTTTTTGTTTTGCTCCTGCAAAATATATATTTTTTGCAATGTGTGAAAGTCGTGTGTGTGCACATTTGTGGTGCCAAGAAAAAGAGTAGAGTGGGACCTCTGTTGTTTTCTTCCTCTTTAGCCACATCGAACTAAATTACATTATAATGTTATTGCATTTGACTCTGGCGCCATCTAGTGGACAACTACACAAAACGTTTATCTTTTAAACGGCCACAAAACGCTAGAAACAACAACAACAACAACAACAACAAAAGATATTCAAAACTTATTTTAGTAACATCATTTTTTATTTACCATAGACCATGCACAAAAATACTGATCTCATGAGAGAAATGATGCCTTGTACCAGATGTATATATTCCAGGGAATGCAGATGGACTAAAAGCACAGCAAACTTCTTTAATGTGTAATGTAGAACAAAAAATACAAATAAAAATGCCATAATGAAATATGACAAATACAGAAAAAAAAAAGAACCCATTATGACACTGAAGGTCCTTCGAAATTTACCACTGAACTAAGTTAACATGTCTACTTCTGTATACTATCATCAGCTGTTTCAGTTATTTTTCATTCATTTCTAAAGCACTCCAAAACAGGGATGAATAACCCTTATGGGCCTTTGGAGCGTACCTTTCTACAAACCAAATTCAATACAGTAACTGTTTGTTATACTTATCATTTCAAAATACAGCTGCACAGCACACCAAGGCCGCAGAAATGTTCCACTAAAATGATGTAAAATTAGTAAAGCAAATCAATTCAGAACAGCAGAAACTCAGAAGCGGTATCCTTGCTTGTCACTTAAAGGTTTGCTGCAGTACTTAATGACCCGAGCAGAGGAGCATCAATGTAGATCTGCTGTGGCAGAACCAAAAGCAGGGTCCAAAAGTGGTGGGCTACTTGTGTGCTTGTACAAAGTCACGTTACTTGTAGTTTCTGTGCACATGTGCAATATGCACAAGAGCCACAATCGGTTCAGCTCTTCCGTTTGATAACCAATAGCGAGCTCACGTTTATACAAAGATACGCCACCAGGTGG
>VUQS01074503.1:4001-33676 GCA_015108495.1 Heterochromis multidens | reverse complement strand
GAACAAACAAGAACAGTCTGACTCCAGACTGAAAAAAACAATACTTTGAACCAACAAGAACAGTCTGACTACAGACTGAAAACAATACAAGGAACAAACAAGAACAGTCTGACTCCAGACTGACAAAAGCAATACAATAACTGGGCAAGACAAGACTAGAGCACACACAGTGAGGGAGGACGTAACGAGGAGCACAGGCATACTGAGACCTTAAATACAAGACCGGGTAACAAGAGGATAGGAAACAGGTGGGAACAAAGCAGACAGGACACACCTGGGAAACACACCTGAATCCAATCACACAAGGAGAGAGCTAGAGTGAGAGAGAGAGAGAGCGAGAGAGAGAGCAAGACAGAGCACCAGACATGGAGAAGAGACTGGGAACCAGAAAACCAAAGAGCAAAACTAATAACAGAAACTAAGGCTTAAGAAACTAAGAACCCAAATCTCTTCATAACACAGAAGCCAGAATACAAAACCCAAGGACACTCAAAGAATACAGAAAAGTAAACACAAAGGCACTGCAGAATATAAACATGCATCTCTCATAATAAAAAGATAACTAAACTCAAAACCCTGGGTCCTAGGCCCAGGGACCATGACACTCCTCTGCTTTCTGTTTCACCATGTGTGTCTGCCTCTCTCCATAGAGAGCAGCACGTCTGAAAATCTGATCAAAATGTCGGTATTTTTAAAATGCACTCAACCTAAACAGTGGCAACGATGCTTTATGCTTTGCTTTTCATGCAGGGAGGTGAGAAATGCTGACATTACAGCTGTATCATCAGCAAATACAGGGAGGCAGGCTTTGTGAACAAGGGGATAACAAAGTTAAATATTTAACTCACATTCTGAAAATTGAAAAATATTTTTCAAAGACTCACAGGGGCTTGTCCTGAGGTGATGCAGAGACACTCTGGACCAGAGGTATTAGCAAAACAGAAAGTTAAACAGTCCGACAAGTGTGACTGTCCATCCAATTAATTTGTTTTGAATATTTTAGGCTTAATCCAATGCTGCTGTAGCAGCTGAAACAGCAAGAAGGGGTCAGAAAGTGATAGATGTGGCTAATGAAGAGAGAGATGTAGGAGAGGAGGAAGACAGGAGCCAACACACCGCTGTGGGAGAGCCAGCAACAGGTGAGACTGACAGCAAACACAGAAAAGCAGATTTCTCAGGAAGAGAAATTCATTTATATTCTTCTGTGAAACTTGGCTGTGCTACTCACAGCATTGTAAATTTAATATTGGTATAATTTCTACAGTCATGAATAAATAATAATTTCTTTCCCTTTTCTTCTTCTCTTTATTTTTCTTATCTTTATTAGTAGACATATTTGTATTACATGTGATCTTACTGTCTGTTTGACATATTTTACATTTTAATGCATTTGATAAATGGTTGCTATACATTTTAGGAATGCATATGGGCACCAAGGAGGCCTTTTGTTGAGGTTGCAGCAGTAATATAGTAAAGATTACTCATGAAAGCACATTATTACCAGCACCAAGATAGCATCAGATCCCAGGCATCTGATGCTATTTCAACTGCAGTTACTGTCAAATTCATAAGTATTTGAACTAAAAAGAACTGAATTCAAAGATTTATAAGTGTGTCATTTGTTCATATAATGTATATCTCTAATAGGTCAGTTTTGGTTTTTTTAGTCTAATGGTGGCCTCATTCATATGCAGGAATACCTACTTGGACCACATATTGAAGGCTCCCATGATAATCACAACAAAATGTTTATTCATCTTGATTCTGGAATAAAGATCAGAACTTTTAAGTGCTTAACTTGTCATGTAATAATGAGGAAACAAGCAGCAAATGCCCATGAAACAGCTGATTTCAGCAGAAATAAAATCTGATCAACTGCTTAAAAAAATGTCTCTAATTCTAAGTGCCATAATTTTGTGAAATCCCTTGAATTACAGTTAAAAGCACTTCAGTCACATCTTGATTGTTTCATTTCAAAACCACTGTGGTGGTGTACAGACACAAACTTCTGAAAATGCATAACTAATGAATAAAATCTTATGGAACTGACTAATAACATAACTTGAGTACACTCAGATCATTTCTAATTATACTCTGTGATGGACGCCTTTAAGCCAACTGTTGTTTTAGAGCATGGGCCAAACAGTTTCAACTGAGGTGGGAGACTGAGTAGCTTATGTCTGTACTGTGTGCAGAGAGAGGGACATTTAGCCATGTGCCATGAAACTAATTTCAGACATTTTGATGTCTGAATCCACATAGTGCCAGAGATATGGAGTCAAACACAGGGAAGAAGAGCCATGCGACTAGAGCATGTTGTCTTCAAGCCCAGTCCCAAAGTGATGGAGTTTTAAAGGAAAGTTTCATTTTTTATGAGCAGCCAGTTTCATAGCAGAAGGCTAGGCTGTCTGGTAGAGTTAAACTACATGATCAAAGATTAGTTACTTTGCTTGACTAATTGTTATAAAGGGTAATGCACTTTTTTATTGACTGGTTATGTGTACCATAAAGGCTATATGAGACATACATTTTCAATTAAATTGAAACATGTCAATAAACTATATATGTCTGGCACTTTCCTTTCATTTTTCACTGTGGCCCTTAGTGAAATTAAATCTGACACATTTTTCCAAAACCTTTAAGCTTGGCTGAGCTTCTAAGGTTCAACTATTTCAGGAAATCAAAGGTAAAAGTCACCTAAACATTATTTTAAATTAAATAAAATATTTATATCAATAAATACAATTATTGTTGTCCTTGTTTTTGTTTTTGTTTTTTTTTGCTTTTCCAGCAACTCAGTATTGACCAGTGGAATAATCATCAGTCTCATTGTTTTATTGACAACACGATTGATTGAGATTTTATCAGTCATCGAGAACCTGATTTCAAAATCCAATCACCACAGGGAATTAGCATGAAAGTCAATTAGCGAACAGATGCATCTATGTCCAGGCAACTTGATTTGCATGTCTGATGTGGGAACATTTAGTTTGTTTGATGTCAAAATTCAATAAATGCTTGGTCCTGTTAATGAACTGTGAATACTAAATCCTTGCCTATGCTTTCTCTCAGATAACTGAATATAACTTAGGACTTGTGGTTAATCGATTTTTTGACCTGGTCCCCATTGCCGATGGAGAAACAGACACTGTTGTGACAGCTGTTCCCGGCTGAAAATCCCAACAAACAAAACCCCATTGACTCGGGACTGACAATGCAACATTTAAGACAGTTAATTATTTTATACCCATGTGAAGTGAGATCATTTTGTTTATAAATAAATAATTTTATTTAAATCCAGGGCATGTGAATGGGGTTGCAAAGCAACTTACACACAGATCCCCAAAATGAGGCTGCGGCTATGCTACCCACTGATTGCCGGCAAGGACTCGTTGAAGGATTTAAGATATGCATGGCCAGGTACTGTCACGGCCACTGTCAAGAACTTCATTTATATTTTAGACACAAATCCTATTGCTACACACAAGACAACATTCACCACCTTGGGTGTCAGTGTCTGGAAAATAAAGAAACAGTAACTTGATACTATTGTTGTTATAACTTGTCTATTCATAACAAACCTTTATTCAGGTAATTCTATCTTTAACAAGAAGTGAAGGGCAAACACCATCTGTTTCAGAACATTATCATCGAGACCATACAGAGAAACCTGAATGCAGTTACTGGAGGAGCTGAAAACATGTACAGGTCAAAGGGAATCCACACATTTGGTACCAGATACACTATATTGCCAAAAATATTCACTCACCCATCCAAATCATTGAATTCAGGTGTTCCAATCACTTCCATCAAGCACCTAGCCATGCAGACTGCTTCTACAAACGTTTGTGAAAGAATGGGTTGCTCTCAGGAGCTCAGTGAATTCTAGCATGGTGCAGTGATAGGATGCCACTGCCCTCCTGTGGGGCCACCACCCACAGAAGGTGCCATAGCGGTTTAGTGCTTTGTGGATTTCGAAGCAGTCAAGGGCGGAGGTCCTGGGGCTCCAATCCTCAGCTTCTGAAATTGGCTGGACCAAATACTTAAAATATTTTATTTAGAATATGATGCTCAAACAAAGAGGCCAAACTTTCTAACAGCGGTCACTTAAAGTGTTGCACAAGAGCAATCATGGTATATATTTTCCAGGTATTTACTGCAAAGTAAAGCAATGAATCCCTTGTACTCCAGTTTTTGGTTTTTGTGTCACAACCTAAAACGTTTAGCTTTTTAATGATTTAAGAGAGAAACGGTCTCTTTCTGCAAGCCATTTACCTTAGACTTGGGAATTTAGAGCACTAATGACATTTACTAATGACAGTGGCCAACATTTTTGAGTTGTCACATCAGTTTTTCAATGGCTGAATAGTCAAAGATGCAATGAAGAGTTAGAAAAGCGTATCCATTATACAATACCAGCAGTTAAAATTTTAGTCCCGAGTCCTTCAACTGCAAAGTGAAGAATCATCTTTAGCAACAAAAACAAATGGTCAGGGATTACATGAAGAGAGAGTAGTGCAGCTTAGAGACTCTTTCCACAGAAAAACTGTAGCAAGTGCTCCAAGATGCAAGGAACAGCCTCTCTGCCAAGTAACTTAAAAAAACTGAAAACTTCACAGATATTTTTCATGTCAGTTTACAATACGCCATTAAAGAGACGGCCACAAACACCACAATCCTGTCAATTATGTTTGAAGCCAAAAGGCAAAAGGACTTTTTTCTGGGGGAATTTGAAATCAAATGCACAGTCATGTCCCAGAAATGTTGTATAAATATGTAATGAGGCCGTTATAAATGTTAAACTGTCAGAAAGTTTGATTAAAACTGTTATGATGCTATACAAAACCTGAACAAGGAATAAATTAGCCACATAACTTTACTGACAGAGTAAAGTTATTGTACATGATTTGCTCTGACTGATACAGTAGGACTCTGAGACTGTAAATATATCTACAAGCTGGCAGCGACTACTGTTGAAAACATCACTGGCTTTCTTTTCACTCTTGATATTTTTGATGAAGCGGCGGGTGTGATAGAAAATCTCTCTCATCCTTTTCCCCCCAGTTAAAATGGAAACCAGACGGGGAGGAAAAGAGAGTGGCAGGCCACAGCAGCTTCCATCACTTATCCACCACTCATGCATGATTGAAAGGCTTCTGCCAGCTTGGAGGACTGCATCATTTATACCAGGCTCCTTCAAAAATCAAGAGGCAAGCAGCAGCTACAGTTAATATTGACAAAGCATTGAGTTAAAAAAAAATTAAAGGCAGAGGGAAAGTCTAAATAAAGTACAAGTTGATTGCCTCTTGGGTAAAGCTTAGACTTTTGTCTTTTCTTTTTCCTTTGCTTCTACACTAATCTTTTAGATGGATTCAGCTAAATTGTTATAGTCTCCCACAGAACATAAATGGAGAGCATCCAGGGATTTGGAGCTGCTATTAGAGAGACAAAATGATCCATCAAAGCAGCTGCTAGGGAAGGAACTAGGAAATAAGGATGATGTGAGAGAAAGAGCTATTTTTATAGGGATGCCATGTGGGGTTTTTTTTCTCCTTTCCTATTCCCTTTCTTTTTTACTCCTACACCAGCAACACCACTGTGGTGACCTAATATGTGTTCTCTTGTGCCATATATTTGATGGTAATCAAACATGCATTCGAAGGAATGCATTAAGCTAAGCCCTTTAGACCACTGACACCACCGCCTCAGCAGCTGCAGCAGTGTCAGCCTCATCAGGCCGACTCTCTAGGCTCACAGATGGACGATCACAGCTAGAGACTGTTTTTCTCTCTTCCTCTGTCCTCCTTCTCGTCTGTATCAACAGCTTTAAGTTAAGGCAGAGTATTTCTTCTCATCAGTCAGAGCCCAAGGGTGTGTTGAATCTGCATTAGAGGCCCAGCCCGTGTTGAGAGAAAAAGAGTTGAGGAAGTGGTGGGAGGTGGAGAATGGGGGTCACCACACTGATTAATGATTGAAAGCAGCAGAGCACTATGTTCTCCATTTACTCCGCCTACATCACCCTTAGAAAGGGAAGAAATGTATCCAGCACCTGACTGTTGCAGAATCCCAAGCCTCACCCAGTTATGTTGTCAATATAGAATCCCACCCCCGACCCCCAAGGAGGAGTGAGTGAAATCACTCAAATAGGCTTTTGTTTTATAAGCCTTCTTGCCCCTCTATCCAAATCCCAGAGATGGAACGCTTACACCTGTCAGTCACAGCTGCACCTGGGTTTTGATGCCTTTAAAAGTGTGACATTGTGCTGTGATATGAGACAGAAACTCAGGCTCTGGCTGTGGCTGTTAGCCTGCTGGGCTTCCAATGGGGAAATGGAAACCACTACAGTATTTACCATTGAGTTTTTGCAGCTTCTTCTCTCTTTTCACACAAAACAAATCCCCAACAACCGAGAAACTACTGTGGAAAAAGAGGGAAACATCTACACAGTCTTATCTCTGGAGAACAAGAATTGTGAATCAATACTGATTTTCCTTGTTTCACGTCTTACAGTGTGCAATCTGGCACAACAAAAGGTCAAAAAGACATAGGAAGTGCTGGTTCAAAATTCAGTTTGAAGTCTAGGAGTTCAGAATATTGATCTGACAGCAAGATAAAACATACTGAAGCTATTTAATGATTTAAAAAGTGGTCTCGGTCCCCAAAGCTGCATGCAAGTCATTACATTAATCAATATCCTTTATCAAAGGGATCAGGTTTATGTAATTTAATGATAAGAGATCAGATGCAATATCCAATACACCACCCAAAACAAACAAAACTGTAGATGAGCGGTATCACTAATTCTAACACACATCTCTCCTTTGAATAGAATAATTCAGCGCTGAAACAATCAAAGGCTGGCGCTTCTGTGCCCTCCCACATCTTTCCAGTATGAGGTTGGTCCCAGCATACCTCAGGATCCTGTCCTTCAGTGCTGTGTAATTCTGAGATAAGGCTGGTGATAATATCTGGCTACAAGATCAAGAATCAAAGGAAAGAATCCTGCCAGGTGGCAAGGGAAAAACATGATAAAAATCACAGAATATTTAAGAAAAACTGCATTTAAGCTTCCCCACTGTTCTTATCAAATATGTCTGTAATACCCTGTGAATTTAATTAATGACTCATGCAGCTATGGCTGGGCCCAGTGAGGTACTTATTTGTTAAAGAAGTATTTTATTTCCTTTTTTTTTATTCTTTTACAGATATAGTGTAGAAAAGAATGTGCTCATACTTATAGAGGCAGAGAGGAGAGAGGAAGGGTTTAGATTAAAACCGTAGGATCTTACTTTACCCCAAAAATAAGGGGAAACGCTTAAATTATACATAAAACAAGTAAGTGAGATGTGTCACTGTATAATTTACATCTTATTGTTATTCATACAGCTGAGCCCCTTAATTACACTGTCAGACAATGGACAAAGCCTCGATGGGAGCTGGAACAGAGCTCTGACAGCCTCTGTGTCTGACCTCAGGGCCCTGCTTCATGAGTATCAGTGTAGAGGCTATGGTTGACAGAGCTCAGAATAAACCTCTCCGAGACTCAGTTGCAAACTTTTTCTCATTTATTTTTCCTGCACAAAACAAAAGTGGCTTATCATCTAGGCTTCGTGTGGGAATTATCTGTGATTGATTGCTGCAGCCTAGATTTCAAGGACTCACCAGAAGGATGCGTGAGGGGACAGGTATGCTTAGCTGACCTCCCAGACCGTTGATTAATGCTGTGTGTGCTGCTGATTTGTACCACTCTTCCAGAGAGCACTGAGAGACTCGGCTGTGGAACACTTGGTCCCCTCTGCTTCGATAAAACCAGACCAGAAGAAAACACACCCTTCCTCTGTCCTTTCAGAAGCAATGCTGCAGTTATTTAGATGGTAGAAACACTGCAAGCAATCCACCTTGGTGCTCTGACAATCTATACTCTTTCTTCCACCACTGCCTCCAATAAGTGGCCAAGACATTGCCTGGAGGCTAGCTACCATGGCAAAAGCGGATGAAACAGGGCTTGCTGACCGACATGAACCATAAAATGAGAAAAGCTGGGAAACTTTTGTGTAAACACAACGGCATGTATTTTATAGGCACCTCCAGGGTGGGTTTAACTTCACATCTCTTCTAGGTTCCAGTGGATAAAGAGGCCCACGCTTAAAATTACATCCAGGCTTCCCTAAGTAATATGCTACTGAAAGGAAACAGCCTGGGTACTTGCAGACGGGGCGAGGCAGGCAATCCATTTCATGTGTTTATACTCAAGGCCGAAGAGCAAGACAGGTCTGTGCTGTCTTTCCCCAGGCAAAGCATTTTTGTTTGACACAGATTGGCTCAACTTTGTTTACCGTTTCCTTGATTTCCTATTTAGTTTCCTCTCTGCACAGCTGCGGGGCTAAACACATGTTTGTGTTGAAGAGTTGGTGTGATGCTGGAGGTCCCTTGGTTCAGAGATGAGGTTTTTGACTGATGGACAGGTTCCCCTCTGGCCATGGTATCCTTCCTTTCTGCGTACTAACACTCAGAGCATCAGAGGAGAGTCTGGAAAAGCTCAACAGGAAAGGCTGAAAACTGAAGGGAATTGCTTTGATTTTGTTGGAAGTGTTTTTTTTGTTTCTTTAGTTGCAGTTGTCTTTAGTTCTTTCAGTTCTTTTAGTTTGCTCCAATGTGTAGTTCATTTTGATAACAACTGTATAATTGCAGTATTATTAATAAAGCATGACTACTACACATTTCCTCTGAAAAGTCTTGCTGTTATTTAGGTATCTACAATATGTCACAGTCTGCAGCAACGCCGCCAAGTGACACTTTGTTCAGCATATTTGTTTTTCTCACATGAAACAGCACCATTGGACGATCCAAACAAAGTGTTACCTTATGCATATAAGATGAAAAATAAACATTCTACTTACTTGTATACTTTTTTTAATTACCATAGCAAACAAAACAATTTTCACCTTGTCATTTAATTTTCACCTTTTTATTCACCTTTTATTACTGCTTCTAAATGTGTTTGAAAGACCCACTCTGATGGCACAAATCACTGCTGGAGACAGCATACCCCCTCCGTGGGGGGTATAATGGTGGCAGTCTGACTGAAACTGGGGTCAGGAAATCACTTGTGTGGCCATATGCAGACACGCGTGCATATGTAAAGTGCACAGCAGCTCTAGTGAAGTAACAAATGGCCCATGAGAATGACAGATTAGTGGCGTAGATAGGATGAAATGGCATAGAAGGTGCAGAAGGGGAGATGAGACACCATTCATCCAGGTCCGCAGGTGATCCATCAGGAGGCACTGAGGTCCAGTAAAGGGCAACCCAGGAGATGTAGCAGGACACAAAACCCTGTCCACCAGATGTTGAACGCTGTTCCTGGGATGGATTACCTGGCGTGTGTGTGTGTGTCAGTGTGTGTGTGCATCTCTCTGTGGTGTATGTGAAAGAGAGAGAGAGCCAAATACAATATGGGAATATTTGAATGGTCATGCGTGTGAATCAGGCTGTCGGTGAGATGTGAGAGATCCAGCTGTGGGTATGTCTCTATGAGTGTTACAGAATTACTATGGGAATTTAGGCGTGCTAAAGGTAGATGTGAGAAATTTGGGTGTGCATACACTCTAGAGAGAAAGAAAGCAATAGCTGTATGCTTATGTGCATTAAAAAAAATGAGGCAGGGAGATGCAGGAGCACAAGCTATGTGTGAGAGAAAGAATCTGTAATATGGTTGTATTAGTTAAGCATTACAGATGCATTTTACATTTCATCCAAATCTCCACCAGGTCACTCAAACAAATCCCAAAATCAAAAGCTCTGCCTCTGTTAAAGGACAGAGCTTTTTTTAAGTGCAAATAAAAATAATTTGTAATATAGCCCCCTTTATCTGTCTTGTTTGCACAGCTTAACTATGTAATTACACCTCCAAAACACACATTGGCAGTTGGGCTTTCAATGCTGTGTTGAGCTTTTTCACACACTTTAAACAATGCTGACTGAGCTGAACAGTTCGTGTCAAAGCTGGAGCCAATTAATACCGAACAACATCAGTTACTTCAACTGAAATTACCCCAACCCCTCCCAAAAAAAAAAAAAAAAAAAAAAAAGACTTTTGAAAAAAAAAAAAAAAAAAAAGGAAGCTAATTAGAAAATACAAAACTATAATAAGTCTGCTCCGGTCCTCCATCCCTGTAACAGATCATGTTCCCATGGCGTATACAGCCATGTTTATGACATCATGCATCGTGGGGCCATCATGTGATCTTGAATTCATTCAAAATGTGTAAAACAAGTAAAATTGTCAGAAAAATGCAGTAAAGTTACAAGTCAGCACAAAATATGGCAGATTCAGCATCCAGGACTAGCTGGCTGTAAAGTCTATTCTACCTTAGTTTGCTGTACATAAACAAAAATAACAAAAACCAGGTTTTTGAGACCAATAAGAAAAACTCATGTAACAATAAATGAATTTGCTATGGCTTACATGGCTTCAAGCGAACTCTAACCCATCGGTTACTTTAGGTTTTTGGTCGAATAATTCATTTTAGCGGCATTTAAAGACAACACCAGGATACAACCTTGGCTTTGTATCAGTTAAATCAAATGTTTGGGTGTTAATTCAATGGCCGCCTACCTGTAGCCTTGCTATGTGAGCTATTTCACTCTCTGTAAGGGAATCCATCCTGATAAACAACACAGCTGAGCTTGGTTGCCGTTGGAGACTGACGCGATGACGTAGGGACGTAAAGCAGCTGACTGAACGTGTATAGACTTCAGGGTTACCTGTAAATAACATCATATCACACTTTATTTACGCAGTGCTTGGTTGGTACTTGGTTTAATGGCGACTGTTTCCGGGCTGAGAGAAGAGCAGGCTCGTTGCTGACTGATAATGTAACGTGGCTTCTCATCAGTGTGCGGCCACAGATGGCAGGCAGCTCTAATCCTCTTTAAGACGAATCCCACTCCTCTCTCTTCTTTCCTCTCCTCCTCCTTTTGGTCTCCGCCAAATAAAGTCAAGGTAACAGATTTAGGTAGTGTCAAGGCAGCTAAAATTAGTTGGTAGTGTTTAGTTTCCGGTTGTGTCTTTAAAATGAAACGTTTTATTTCCTGCAGTCCGAAGTGTATTAGTATAAGGCTGTAGAAGAAAATAATACTTATCAACTAGAGAATGAGACTCCAATTAATGCTCGTTAAAATAGAGTATTTTATGTGTTTTTAAATACATATCAGTGATATGATACAATTATTCACTTGAAATGTTCTGAATGTTATTGTGATGTTAAGGTCAGAAGCAAAATACAGAAAGAAAAAAAACTTTCACATCACTGGAATCCATTAAAACTAATTTCAAGGGGAAAGAGAAGGGAGTGTGCTTTGGTACTGAACCAAGAAACAGATTTAATGATCTTCCCGTAAAGGAGAAGCAAATGTGAAGCTGCACCATTCTCAGCTCAATTGGTATATTTTTCCAGATCAGTGGAATTGCTTTAAAAAAAAATGAGATAAATCTAATTTAAGGGGCCCAAAGTCTGCCAAGAAAATGTCCTCTACACCATTACACCAGCAGCAGACTGAACCATTGATACAAGGCGTGATGGATGCCTTGTATCAATGGCGTGATGGTTGTAACAAGGGATTTTTTTGAATTACTGTTGCCTTCCAATCAGCTCAAAGCAATCTGGCCGTTCTCCTCTGACCTCTGGCATCAACAAGGCGTTTTCACCCTGAGAACTGCTGCTCACTGGATATTTTCTCTTATTCTTCTCTTATTCTCTGTGAACCCTAGAGATGGCTGTGTTGGAAAATCCCAGTAGGTCAGCAGTTTTTGAAATTCTCAGACCAGCCTGTCTGGCACCAACGACCATGCCACTTTCAAAGTCACTTAAATCACCTTTTTTCCTCATTCTGATGCTCGGATCGTCTTGAACGTGTCTACGTGCCTAAATGCATTGAGTTGCTGCCATGTGATTGGCCGATTAGTTTTTGCATTAATGAGCAGTTAAACAGGTGTAAGGTAAATGCTTTAGGAAGCCCTCAAAAATGTCAGTGTAACCTTTCAGAGACTGAATAAAATATACCCCCCACACACACACACACACACACACACACACACACACACACACACTCCAGAAAAGGATGGATGGATGGATGGATGGATGGAAAGAAAGTATAAGACAAAACTCAGACACCAGGTTGCAATTCTTCATTTTCTAGCAGTTTTCCTAAGCACCTCTTTTTATGTTTTTGGTGAGAAGGAGGCAAATGTATGTGTCCTAAATACTGAAATCTACATTTACTAATAAATTGTGTCTGCAGAATAAAACACTAAATACACACACCACACACAAAAAACAATGTACAACTGTACTTACCCACTTGTTACTTTTGTCTTGATCACCTAGCAATGACACTCCTGTGATTTAAGGCTGATTTTTCTTTGAAATTTGAACGATTTTTGTTTCCTTCCTGTCTGTCACACCGGGTTTGTAATATTAAAAACAATGGACTTGAACCTAAGTCTCCTTAAGGAAAGTTGTTTCTTTTTATTTTTGTGTTTACAAAAGTTCAAGTTACGTAATGTCAAAAAGATCCATTATACGATGGAATGAATGAAACACAACGGAAGTAGAAAAAACGCTGCACCAGCTCCCAAAAAAAAAAAAATCACGAAACAAAACGGAAGTGTTTTTGGGGAGAAAATAATGTGACTGAACAGCCGCAGAAGTGACAGTAAACAGCTGATAGCAAACATGTATCTACAGTATTATATGAATGACGTGGTTAAAACACACATTGCCTGCATCTTTTTCTCCCTCACAACACTGATGAACCCTCCGCTTCTTTAAAATGTGTCTCAGTGCGATCCTTCACGTTTTGGATTCTGTCACGTCTTCACGTTACTGTGTCCCCAGAAACACTCCCGTTGTGTTTTTTCTATTTCCGTTTTGTTTCATTCAACTTCCTTTGTGTTTTGTGTGCTTTAGCTGCGTTTTTCTATTTGCTGGTGTTTTCTTAAGTTGCAGTTCGTTTGACCTTTTAGGGCCACCGTACCCCCTTTATGACCCCACAGATATTTAACACCCAGCTCATTGGAGGGTTTTTTTTTGTTTTTTGTTTTTTTTTTACTTTTGGCTCATCGTTTTTGTTTCCCAGATGTGCAGCTTTAATGTTTTACTTCACTCTCACGGTTCGTACTGAAACGCATGGCCTCAAGTCACTACTTTGAAAGTCAGAATCGCTGTACTTCCGGTTTTCATGCCGCTGACTTGCCGCATGCCTGAACGCGCGCCCGTGGCCTGTGCGCGCGTCTCAAATCTCCGATTGTGAACTCGCGGCGCTGTTCCGGCTGCGCTCATCGGTTCACGCTCACCGCTGCTGACCACACCTGACTTTATTATTATCCTGTTATCAAACTGCCTTTTATCTGGATCTAAACTCGGACAGTGATCTTCACTCATTCCTGCCAACATGCATCCTCACAGGTAAGGTAAGGTCTCTCTTCCTCACCTGTTGCTTTACAAACAACCTGCTTCTCTAAACTTAAACAAAGCTGAAGAGCTCTAGTAGGGTTTTGAATTTTGTTTCTGCTCCTTTGGGGAGTTTTGTTTGTTTGTTTTTTTAGTGGGGATATAAACACCAATGAGCAAGTGCATGTATGTCCAGTAGGCTCGTGTGTATGTGTATGTGATCCAGTTGTGGGAATAAGGTGATCAAACACCTGCTTATAGGATAAGAGACCAAAGGGATTGAGCAGAGGAGTGGGTGGACTTCCAAAAGTAGGCCACCACACATGGAATAATCTCCTCGGTTTTCCTGAAGTGATCACACGAGCCGGAGCAGAACTTCTGTCAGTTTGAATCAGTTTTAAGGTGAACCCCAAAAAGTTGAATCTGTTCATCTGGACGTAGCGTTTTGCATTGCAATTTGCATACTAATGATCATGAAACTGACCTCATGGCCCATTGTTAGTCAGTGCTGCTGGTTCGGTCATTATGCAAATATACTGTTTATAAGGTTGGGTGAAGCCTGCAGTCAGCTGAGACTGAAGAAGTTACCAGTTGGTGACGAAACGTTTCTCCCACTAAAAAAAACGCTACGTCCAGATGAACAGATTCAACTTTTTGGGATTCTTCTACCTGGATTATTGAGCATGCATCAAGAGATTTTAAGGTGAACATATGTAAGTTCAATGATTCACTGTCTTCATATCATAAAGGAAAGGACACCTATGTTTAACATCATCAAACAAAGCGCACAAGTGATGAATTCCTTGATTTATCCTCTAGGAATACACATTAGTACCAACACGGTCTCACAGAGCACCTCCCTGACGCCTCACTTTGATGCCTCTGGCTCCTGTCAGCACCGGAACTACTCATCCCTGACTTCCTGTCTACCTAGAATCCCCCTGAGGCCCACCTACCTCTCCTCTGTCTCTCATTAACGCTGGGAAGCAGATACAGATTGATGAAATAAGGAGTTACATAAGTTTCAATTATGTAATAAGATCCTTCGATAAAACGAAGACTTGTTTCAAGGACATTTTGAGCCTGTAGATGGAAATAATACAAAAGTGTAAAAAGATGTTTTTGATTCTTTGTTTTTTCTTTTGCTGCTGTTACCAAAGCTTATCTTTAACTCTGCAACGCAGCGTGTCCCTGAGCAGCAGTATCAACACTGCACTTATTGAACTTGAAAGTTTAAGACATTCACAACAAACCAGCATGTTAAGGAATAATTTAATTTGACATCTTTAAATTATAAAGAATAAAAATATGTTGTTGGTTTTTTTTTTTAAATCCAGCTCAGCCTCAGCAGAAAAACAGCAAAACTGGTCAATAGTTCAAAGTCACTGCGGAGGACCAAAACAGCCAAAATAAATAAATAAATGACTCGAAAAAATGTATATCCCATTAAAAGCATCTAATATAAAACATATTTTAAAAATCTATAAAACGAAATGTGATGTTTTCAAATGTATTTTTTTATTATTTCCTTAATTTATTTACTTTCCCATTTAATTGATTTTTTACATGTATTTATTCTTCCTATTCTTCCCCATTAGCGAGGGAAGAGTATTTTTGAAAAGAGCAGCAAATAGAGGACAAGACAGCTGATGTTGATGTTGTTGGTTTGACCAAATGCATATAAAAATCTCCAAACTTTATGATAACCAGAAAAAGCTGCGTCCACACTGGAAGTGATTCATGGTGACGTGGCGACCAGAGACCATAGAAATGAATGACATTTGATGACATTTGAGCAGATACGGGTGAAATAACCACTGGCGACACGAAGTGAGCGGGAACTGAGATAAACAGGCAAAAAATTAAAGTGAAGAAGAGCACAGGAAACCACTGACTTATGACCTGATTGTAAATACTTATTATTATTGTTAATATTATTATTAGCAGCTGAGATATATCCAGGACATACAACACAGACAGGAAAACAACCGTTAGAATAGGGGCATAGTAGGGATATAAGAATGAGTGTAGTGCGTATAATGTGCAAAGAGCCACTGTGTGAGTAGGTTTAACTTTATTCCCTCAGTGATCAAATAAAGGATGGAACAAAATAAATGCTAATAGTAAAAATAACAATAATTTCAGTAATAACTGTAGTCCTTGTCCCCCTATATGCTGTAATTACAAGTATACATATATACACCCATATACTCACCTATGAACATACCCTATAGGGTTATAAAGAAAAACAAACAAGAAGACATATATATGTATATGCATACAAACACATCCACACATATACATATATGTATACATGTATACAGACAATAAAGCAATAAATGTAGAACTATGTAGAACTACACAGAGGGTGACCTGATAGTAAATACATCAGAGGGTTACCTAGGCAACCGGGAACCTGGAACATCCAGTAGCGTTTAAAGCTTCCAGTGTGGACGCAGCTTTACTCATGTTACCACGTAACCTAACCTAACTGAGTAGTTTAATTGCCAAATCCTAATTAAGCAGTGACTATAAGTAAAAATATTAATTACAAAAATAAATATCTATTATGATCACACAGGATATGAACCCAAGTCTCCTTGGTTAAAGTCTTTTAACTAAGTATAACTAAGTGCATATACTTGAAGTTGCTCTAATCATATTTCTGTGCTAACAACAGATAAAATGACCATGTGTAATGTGACACACAGATAATTAACACCCAGCTCTCAGAATTGTGTGAGCCTCTTTTAGCTCATTGTTTTGGTTTTCCAGCAGTTTTAATATTTTGTTCACTCTCGCTGTTCTTATGATTACCATCTCCTGACCACATTGGGCAGTTCTTTTCAAAAACTACTACAACAAAAAAAAGCTGGCAACAGTCTGGTGAACATATTGGAGGATATAGCAGCTAAAAGCTAGATAAGTTGGGATGTGTTCTTTGAGCTCAGATATGGACATTGTTTTTTTTTATTGCCAGGGGGTGAGTTGAACACAGAAGCTAAGTAACCCCGAGCTTCAAATACACTGTTAATCCTTCCAAAAGAAAAGATAGTGAATTAGAACTGGGGAGCAATGAGCCCAACACACAACATTAAGATTTATCCTTTAGAACTCTTTTCTAAACAAACATTTCTGTGAATGCTTTTTTTGGGGGTTTTTTGCAAGCCACTGTGCAACCCACCTCCCCTCCAGCTCTTCCTTTCATGCCTTGTCCAGCCTAATCAGTGTCATATCTGTTGTTACTGGTGCTCATTCTGTGCTGGGTCTTGTTGCTGCTCTTTCCCCTTCTGGCTTTGTGAGATGGTGCTTTGTCCGATTGAGACAATCAGCTGGTCATGATTTGCTCATTACAGATTTCCTGCCACTGCGTCAGTAATAATAGTTTTTTACCCAGGGTAACAGTTGGTGGTTTTAGGGATTTCTAGACAGAAGGAACCCTGCTGTCAAACAGACTGTCTGTAATTACAATCATCCAACTAAATCCCTGTGTGTGTGTGTGTGTGTGTGTGTGTGTGTGTGTGTGTGTGTGAGGAAGACATAGACAGACGGGGTTACATGTGCTAAAACTTGTGACCTGTGCACCCTGCACTGACTGTACAATCAGAATGTGAAAACCGAATGCCTTTATCTGGCAGTTACCAACTTTGTTCGTCAGCTTCCTGTAACAGTAATCTTAATGTAATTCAAACTTTAATTTCACTTAAAACTATCTTTGATGTATTTACCACTTGCTTATTAGTTTTTCTGCCCAGCCTTGTTTAGAAAAAAAAAAAAAAATCAATCTCACGACTGCAAATTAGCATTTGCTTCTTCTCCTGGTCAGGTGCGGCATGCATAAGAACATCACTTGTCTCATTACCATCTTGGCCTCACCATAGCAACCCCTCCTTCTCCCACACACACACATGTTCTTAAGCAGGCTTTTCGTTCTATCCTTAGCCTCACCCCTCCTGTCTTCTCCTAGCTCTTCAGTTCTCCTCTCTCCCCCTCCCCCCTTCCTCCTCGTGTCTGTCTGCCATTTTACCCTGAGAGCTGGAGAGTGGAACCAGGGGCTCTGCTGTACATCCCTGTGTATGACTCAGAGATAGACACCACACACGCATTCGCACAAATACTGCAAACCGGTTTCCTGGTCTGACTAGATATCCACAAATTTCTCTTCAGCTTTTCCATACCTCTTTGGACCATGCTTCCTGAATATGTGAGTAGTGCAACTAATAGATATAGCATGGAAAAAGTGGTTGTTAATTAGTGGAAGCAGTTGTTCTTTCATTCTTTTATGATTGAAAACATCTTAAAATGGTTCAAAATGATTATTTAGGTGCAAAAAAAAAGCATCTGTAGTCATGGGAAAATAATAGATCTAAAAAGGCTTACACTTATATATAATGTGGTTGCCTGTTAATGTTTATTCATTCAACTTATTGCTATAATGCTCAAAGGGCTATTATATGTGACTCAGAGTTTTGTATTAAAAACAAAAATCTGTATGTTGGAGATGAAGTGATCAATCAAACAATTAGTCCACTGAAATCAAATTATTCAGCAGCTACTCTTTTTAACAGATTCTTTCTTTCTTCATCTTAAATGTGAAAACTTTGAAGCTTTGTTTGTCACATATAAACTGGGACTGTTGGTCACTTAAATGTTTGGTTTTTTTTAAGAAAATATTTAAGATTTGTCCTTTTTAATTTATCTTTTAGTATTTTTATTTTAGAAAACTTTTGTAGTATAAAATAATATTCAAGAAAATACATCAGATTAACAAAAAGTGAAAATAATACCTTATTCCACCTCTAGAATATGGTATATTTATACTCCTTTAAGTCTTAAGAAGTGGTAGTGAGAAGGATGCAGAGAATGAAACGCTAACTGAATGTGTTTGAGTGTTTGCAATCTCTAACCTAACATTTTGTTGGATTAAGTTGCGTCTTTGGCCCTCTGCTGGAAAAACATTTTAGACCTGTATTCTTAGTTTGTACAGGTTTAGCGACACGTCAGCAAAGCTGTAATCCCAAGACCTTCCTTTAGTCTCACACACAATCACTTTCCCACTGTTTCAGTGGTCGCTTATAATGATGTACATCAATAGCAACTTTGTTATCCATTTCAGAAAAAAGCCAGAATAAGTTATGTGTGATTGATTCAGTCAGTTTCAAGTGTAGCCAGAATGAGCTTTACAACCTGGTTATTTGTGCTGTGCTACACCTCTATGGCATGATTGATGACTGTGTAGTTAGCATGTGCCTAAATACTGGGTTAACTGTTCCCTCAATACAATATTAAATGATATGTTCGATGTAATGTTATTAGGAAAGACTAAGCTAGAGGCATTAAGAAGCAGAATGTCAACACTGATCTGGCCTCATGAGACTTAAAAGCCTGCTAAGCCTGTTGATAGGTTATGTACAAAGGGGAATGCTATCAGAAACCATTACAGTAAACAATCAAGAGGCACATTATTAACACGTGTACTGAGTAGAAAAAGTGATGTGTCTTGAGGCTAGAGCATATCACTTTACACCTGTTAATACTGCAGCCTTTCTGTTTTATTGTCACTCTCAATTCTTCTTTCAGCTGCTTGTTCTAGGGATCGCCACAGCAGATCTCTCAATATACAAATATTTGTATATGGCTGTATAGTTTAAACTGGGTTTCGTTTATACATTAAGCTAATATATGTGAACATACAAAATGCCTACAGACCTGAAACCCTTCGAGACTAAGAACTAAAAAGTAGTTATTTGTGTACCCATGTTCATCATTGTATTGTAAAACTAGAAATCAAAGCCAAATGTATAAATTACTCAGTGTATATTATGTAAGCTGATTTATGCTAGCTTTCCAGAAGCAGGGCAGAAACTTTTTACGTCTGTTCCAAATAGGATTTCTATATGTGTCCTAGGCCGCTGCAATAAAAATAGCACACTGTGTGAAGCTCAGTGGCTTTAACATCTATATAAATTTAGCATTTAGCAATACATAGATACCGTTTTAGGATTTGTAGTTCTTGTTCCAAAAAAACAAAAAAAAAACAGTGATCTTGTCTTGATCTATTCCTAATTTATTTATTCATTTTTTGTATTAAGGAAAAAACTGGCACAGAACATTTTGAGAGAATCAGGATTAATGTCTTCAAATTAAAATCATTACCAGTTTTGATCTTTTTGCCCATTTAAATAGCAGAAAACAACACATTCAGCTCAGTTAGGTAATAAACCTGGCAGCCTACAAGTCTGATTAAAAATTATTTAAAACAATTAGACACTTAGATATAAATGACTACAGAAGGTTGTTCTCTGAACCAAATGCGAAACACCCAGATATGTCAGGTAGTCCTTTTAGTGGATGTCCTGTCCTGAATCCTCAGTTAAACATCCTGATTAAGACTTGTGATCTTGTGAGTGCGATTAGAAAGCATGTGAACAGAAAAATAAATAGTAACCTGCAGTAAATTACAAACAGATAAATTTAGTCTTTTGAAAACGCTGGTAATTTTCTGATCTTTGTGTGTTTGACAGGTGTATGTGAGACCACAGCATGCATTCAGTTCAAACAGGGTTGTGGAACCCCCGGCCCCCGTCTAAACATGTCTTCCCCATCCCTGCCCCACCCCCTTCTAACTCACGCCCCGCTCATGTGACCTCAACTATCCCGGCCAAACGGATCACGTTCTACAAAAGTGGTGACAGTCAGTTTGGGGGCGTCAGGATGGCCATCCACAAGCGCAGCTTCAAATGCTTTGACGCCCTGCTGGACGACCTTTCTCAAAAGGTTAGTCGAATGGGTGTTAGAACTGTAGTAGAGACTTCTTTTGAAACTGAAGGCTTAGATGCATGCACATAGCTCTTTCAACTTTTCACCTTGGTACCAGCATTAGCACTAAATATTTTATCTTTAAGCTCCTAACCTCTTAACATCCATCATCTCTCCAGTGGCCCATCAAAGGTTAGGGTTAGGTTTTGTTTTATAAATAAGCAATTTTTCAGGAACTAGGAATTATTTTTTCAGCAAATGTTACATTTCAAATTAGGTCTTATACATTTTTTCATTACATTTTTTTTTCTACAAAATCTTTTTCATTTGAATGTTTCAAAAAGGTGAAAATTCTATAAAATGGGGTGGACATTTACTGAATCCTAAGCCTAGATGGGTAACCAATGACCTGGTGGATGTTAAGAGGCTAACATGTTCTTGATCAACAGCACTTTAATTTTACAATGTCGGAAGAGCAATACATAGATAAAAGATAGAGACAGATTCATAGTTACATTTGATATTTATGTACAGTGTACAAATGTGTCCATATACAGGTGCCACTGCCATTTGGTGTGCGGACTGTGACCACCCCTCGTGGCACTCACACTATCAAACACCTGGAGCAGCTCCAGGATGGTGGCTGCTACCTCTGCTCTGACCGACGCCAGGCAAAGCCAGTAAACATGGAGCTGGTCAACAAACAATCAGGCATCTGGTACCATAACAACCGGAGGCCCCAGAGGCCTGAAACTTCATCCACAACACCACCTGGCCATTTGCATATGGCTTACAGGCAGCGACGGATCTTGCTGGTGAAGAACAGCGAGCCGGGGATGAGGAGGAGCGTGGTCCTGAGCAGGAGGACAACCAGGAGTCTGAGAGCTTTTCTAGATGAGGTGTCCGAAGTGATGCAGTTTCATGTCCGCAAGGTCTACACTGTAGAGGGACGCAGGGTAAAAAGTTATTTTTATTTGAATGTACAATTTAGAATTTTGATTCTGTGGAGGATACTCATTTTAGTGAAAACTTCTGACTTTGCGTGAATTTGTTTCCAGATTGACAACGTTCAAAGCTTGATGACTTGTCCAGGTGTGCTGGTGTGTGTCGGCCGGGAAGCCTTCAGCCCCATGCTGATAAACTTTATTAGGAAAAGTTCAGAAGAAAAACTCCCTGGTTTGGGCAACAGGTCCCCTGGTCTTGGCCCCCGAACTCCTGGAAATGGGGCGCGATCCCCTGCTACTCAAGGAGTAAGGTCCCCACCTCATGGAGCTCAATCCAGAGCCAGTGAGTACAGCGAAGGACACGAAAGCAAGAAAAATAGTAAGTTGTTTGGGCCAGCTGGCAACTTAACAGACGTAAAAGTTTTAAAAGATGCAAGAAAAAAAAAAAGATTTTTTTCACATGTATTTTTCTCTTTTCTTTAGTTAACTTTGGTCTGGAAACCAAAAAGAGCATCATTCACCCTCGTTCTGATTCCTCAAACCGCTCAGCCCGTTTCTCTTTTTCCTCTGAAAAGTCATATGGCAATGGTGTCACCGCATGCCCACAGGCAAAACCAGCCATTATGAATGACGACATTGAAAAGCGTGTTCTGGTCAATAAAGATGGCAGCCTCTCAGTGGAGATGAGGGTGCGTTTTCGCCTCCAGAATGACGAGACCCTCCAGTGGTCCACGCAAATTAAAAAATCCCCATCTCTGACCAATGAATGTTGCCCTCTAAGCCAGGCTCAGCCTCATTACCTGCAACAGGGCCAGTCAGAAAGTTGTTCTGACCCTGATTCAACATCCTTTGATCAAGAGGGTGTGGACTACTCCAGCCAGCCCCTGCAGTGTGAGTTGGAGGGGAATCGCTGCCCCTGTTGCCACCAGAGACATGAACAGCAGTACGACTTATGGGAAAACCCTGCACACAGCCATAAATCACCTCCTGTCCCACCCCCACATGCATCCAGCCACACTCACACTGTGATGAGACATACACACTCTTCTAGCTCTTCCTCATCATGTAATTCAAGAAGGGTGGTGCGCTGCCGAGCACGGCTCTCCAGCTGCGGGGGTGGCTCAGGTTCAGAGCAGAGCCAACTGGTCCAAGAGGAGATGTGTCTGACAGAGCAGGTTGAGCACAGATTAGAGGTAGAGCAGGACGGAGACACTCATGTTGAGGTACACAAGGTGAGCCGGTGCTGTAGTCGAAGTGAAGTGGTTGTCATGGACAGCAACCTTCAACCCCTCAGCAGAAAGTCAGCTGAGGAAGAAGAAGACCGCCCACTGTCAGCAGTCAGCAGCTCCTCACATGTCCTTCAGTCGTTGAAAGAGGATCAAGATGATGAGGATGATGATCTGCCACCAAGCGTCTCACGGTGTTGCCATAGCAATGAACCATCCCCAACCCCTGAAACTCAGCTGCATGAAAAGCCAACAAGTGACATCTCAGCCATTTCCTTCCACTCTACCAAACACAAGGAGAGGGAAGAGAGAGGAAGCAGAGCAGTGTCTGCAGCTTCTTTCTGTCTCCGTGGAGAAGCTACCACATACTCAACAGCTGGTCCAAATGAGGTAGATCAAGTACCTTGCAACACATCTAAAATAAGCGAAACCAGGATGCCAGAATCAGAGGAAGGAGGGCCAGGTGATGATGATAAAGAGATAAAGAGGGCTGTAAGTGGCTTGTCAGGTCACACAGGACTCTCAGCAAGCTCTCAGAAGTCAGGGACATCCAGTGTGTGTCCAAATTGTGGGGGCTGCAAACGCAAGGTCAACTCTGTTTCCAGCGGCAGGGCATCACAGAGATCCAATCATTCTAACCAGGCCTCTCCAAACCGAGCCTCCCCCCTTCCCAACAGTGATGATGCTGCCTCAGATGTTTCTACCCAATCCAACAAAACCAATCTCACCAATAATGGACGCCTCTCTGCCATATCAAATATCTTGGAAGGCAAAGTATCCAGTGCCATGTCTAGAACATCCAGTCCTGAGGCAACAGGAAAAGAGAGAGAAAGAGCTCCCAGTGCTACTTCAGCTACAAGCCACAAGTCCAATAGATCACACAACTCTGGCTATAAGGGCAGCACTGTTGTTACTGCAGAAAAAGAAGAGGAGAGAGGCCCCAGTGTAGTGTCGAATCACTCTGCAAAGTCCAGCAAATCTAAACATACAACTGAAGCTCCTGACATCAGTTTAAAGGAGAAAGCAGAGGGTGAGAACACTGCAGAAAGAGCAGTCAGCTCCTTGTCAGCCAAATCTTGTGTTTCAGCTGAGACTGATCCATCAGTCAGGTCTTGTGACTCCAACTGTCAGTCAGGCACTAAAGACACATCCCAAAGTGACAATCCAGCTGTAGAAGAGCACAACACAAACAAAAGAGCTCCCAGTAGCTGTTCTGTGAAGTCAAATGCTTCTGCAAAGTCTGGAAAGACTGAAAGACCTGATAGTGCTAGATCAACAAAATCAAATATTTCTGTAAAGTCCAGCACATCTCACAGGTCTACATGCGGTAATTGTGCAAAAGCAGCAGCAGATGAAGCTACCATAAAGGTAACTGGAAAGGAAATAGAAACAGAAGTAGAGGAAAGAGCAACAAGTGCAATGTCAGCAAAGTCCAACCTGTCTGCCAAGTCTAATAAATCCCATAAGTCCACTAAAGCTTCAGAAGGGTCAGAAGCTGGGGGAGATGGAGAAGAAAGGGCACCAAGTCAAATGTCTGGCACGTCAGTTAAATCGGACAAGTCTGTTAAGTCTACAAAGTCATCCAAGTCTAACTGTAATGACAATGAAATGGTAACATCTTCAAGCTCAAAGACAGCAGATGAAGCTGAAGAAAACAAGAAGAAACTTGAAGTGGAAACACAGCAGAGGCCAGATAGTATAATGTTAGCTAAATTAGAAAATAACGAGAGGGCACCCAGTGTAGGGTCCTCCAAATCTCATAAATCTAACTATAATCAAAACACAGACTCAAGTTCTGAAATAGTACACAATACAGGAAACCAAGAAAACGCCGAGGTGCGAGCTGCTAGTACTTTATCCCATAAATCAGCTTCCTCTGCAAAGTCTCACAATAAAAAGATAGAGGGGGAGGACATGGTGGACAGACCACCTAGTGCCAAGTCCTCCAAGTCCATGAAGTCAAATCTCTCAACAGCATCTCCAGTTCCAAGTGAAGCTAAAGAAAGTCAAGAGAGGGTGGCAAGTGTCATGTCTGCCAAGTCAAAATCTTCAGTGAGGTCCAACACTTCTCATAAATCTAATTCAAGTGCAAATGTTGTCACCATTAAAACACCAGTGGGAGATAACAAGGAAGAAAATGTGACAAAAGAGAGAGCACCAAGTGCTGCATCGGGAAAATCAAATGTTTCATCTGCAGTATCACAAAAGTCAAATCGTAATGGAAAAGCTGATATTGCCATTATTGAAACAGCAGATGGAGACAAAAAGGTAGCAAATGAAAGTGCACCAAAAATTAAATCTAATGTCCAAACCCTCTCACCCAAGAGAACACGTTCACCACAGATGCACTCGCCCAATGCTTCAGCTGCTTCCACAAAAAGTTCTAAGTCCCCTGTGCAGCAGTTGTTGAATGGCTCCGGTGCTGGAGAGACAAGAGGGCCCAGTGCCTTGTCAGTTTACTCCACAATCTCTGCTAAATCTGGCAAATCCAAATGTCGCTGTGGAGCAGCTTCAGAATTTGATAAGGCAACGACAGAAAAGGAGGACGAAGATATGGAGGTGAACCTGGAGGTCAAAAGTGAAAAGGCTTCTGAGCGAGCAGCCAGCGCCCTGTCATTGGGTGGCATGGACCAACCTTTGAGTCAAAACTCAACAGAATCAGTCTCTCTTGGGTTGCCTGAAGAAACATCTGATTCAGACAGTGGTAAGTCTGGTTTCTGTGTTCACAGAAGTGCTGAGGCCAAGGCCAAGGGCCAGGCAAAGACATCAACTCCAGATCTCCTGAAAGACCCAGAGGTTTCCACCATGAAGGAGGATGTGGAGATAACAGGGTCCACCGTGTCGCAAAAATCCAGCAATACTGCCAGGAAGAATGGTTCAGCAGTGGATATTCCAACTATTGAAACTCCATCTGGTGAAGAAAATGGAGTACAAAAGACAGAAAAAGCAGCAAGTACAATTTCAGTCAAAAGCAGCAGGTCTAACAAGTCTTCTTGCAACTGTAAGTCTAAGGAAAAACATGCTAATGCTAGTCCGACCAAAGCTGGAAATGGCAATGAAACAGAAATTGTGAAGTCTGATCCAATGACAAATGGTAACAATGACAGGAACTCATCTGCAATGTCATCAACAAGTGCTAAAGTCCGGAGCAAATCCTCTGCGAGTGCAGTAGCAAAAACAGCTGGTGGACAGTCAGCGAATAATGACAACGAAAATCAAGAAAACAGTAGAGCAGCTAGTGAGGCCAAAGGGAAAGAAGACAATGCATATAATGAGGCAATCTCCTCCCAAAGTCCCTGCTGCCTCAGGCCTGAGTCAGCAGCTTTAGCTTCAGAGCAGAGTAAAGAAAAAGATCCAGTTGAATGTCACAAATCCAAATTCAGCACAGGAAGTGATAGCAGTAGTTTCAAAATGGCAAGTTCTCTGAAGAACGAAACCCCTATCAAGTCCTCAAGCCCCTGTCCCTTACACAGCAAAGTAGAGACATGCAGTGAAAGCACTTTGTCTCATTCTCTGTCTGCTGCTGACTTGCTAAAGGAAACCATGGCTGCAGCACGCCCATGCAGCCGCCAGTCCAAAGCCAGCAAATCCAGTGACAAGTCCAGGAGCAAAAAAAGTGGGACGTGTCAAAGAAGCAGCAATCAGAAGGATAAAGGAGAGGAACTGACACCTGCCTGTTTGCCCAACACATCCCCCAGTGAGGTTGTTAGTGATTGGCTGCGAAGTATTCCTGTTAACAGTAACATGCTAGCACTTGGCGATGACTTTAACGAGGAAGAACTGAGGGCAAAGGAAATGGAAGAGATACCTGGAGGAGAGACAGCAAAGGAGAGTCATGAAGGTGAGAAGATAGACAAGGAGGAAAAAGTTGAACCTGAAGAGGATAAAGAGAAAGAAGATGAAGCTAAATGTGATATAGCACAGGAGGAGAAGGGTTCAGATCCAGCTTCAGGTGAAGCAGAGGGGACTTCTGGTCGCCCTAGTGATCTGCAACTAGGAAGTGAGGCTCTGCCTAGAAACTGGCAATCTTCTGCAGCCGTGATGAAAGTTCTTCTAAGCTCTTCTCTGGGTCGATGTAGGAGTATGCCTGAGGTAAGCCAATTACTTTTTGTGATAGAAAATATGTTCTACTACACAGAGCTATAAATAAGGAGACAAATCCCTTTGGGGTTGCGTCAGGAGGAGCATCCGGCATAAAACTGCCAAATCAAACATGCAGAGCTACTTGCTGTGGCGACCCCTTGTGAATAAGGGAGCAGCTGAAAGTAGCTTACTACATCATATGACTTGCTAGTAAACAAACCATATCACAATTATGACATGGTTAAAAAAAAAACTATTGAGATTAAAACTTTCTCTTCTGTTTCTTTGGCCACTGGGAAAAGACAAGTCTAGCCTCTTAAGACCTGTCAGGTTGTTAATGAGCCACATAATAAACATGCACATTTTCAAAAACGTGAAGTTATTAATTTTGGGTTAGACATGCCAAATGTGTGGATGTTAACATAAACTACCCCTAAGAGGTTAAAAATCTGTTCAGTTAATTTCAGGATTTTAAATTATTTTGTAAAGTGTTGTAATTCTTTGAATTTGACTATAATTTATGCATTAAACAATCTGCATTCTCTGAATGTTTTCTGTCTGATTTAGGTGTCTCCAGTTTATGGACGTCGACTAAGCACATCAGCCAGGGGCCTTTTGGACTGTTTGGCCCAGCTCCAGCTCATTGAGCCTGCATTGAGCCCTGGCTGTGACTTACAGAAGGGTCGCAGCCAGCAGTATGATGATATCATGGCCATCCTTCATTCCCTCTGGCTCACTGAGCCTGGGAATATTGAAGCCAAGGAGGCAAAGGAGAACAAGAACAGTAGCCCAGAGCAGGTGACACCACCAAGGTCCTCATCTGGGGTGGATATGAGCAGTGGCTCTGGAGGATCAGGGAAGGAAAATGGCAATCAAGGAGGAGATGAAACGCCTCCAAAAGAGAGAGAATCTCTACATGCACACGAGGTAGCAGAGAAGGTTGTAGAAGAGGAGGAGGAGGAGGGAAATGTAACGGCAGCAGATACAGAAATTGAGACAGAACACAAGGAAACATTCACAGAGCAAGCTAAGGAAGACGCAGCAGAGGAACCAGTGCAAAGTGAAGAAGCTCCTCAAAGAGAGGAAAGCCCAAAACCCTCAGAGTCATCAGACAAGACCTCTGCCAAAGACAGTTCCAAATCCCCCACCGATAATGAGCGAGAGACATTGGAAGAGTCTAGCACAGGCACGCCCCCAACTGTCCTGCGAGCACCTTTGGCCAAAAGACCATCCCAAGACCCTGACCCGGTGTGGGTACTTCACCTTCTGAAGAAGCTTGAGAAACAGTTTATGGACCACTACATTAACGCAATGGCAGAGTTCAAAGTCCGATGGGACCTGGATGACAGTCTAATCTTGGACACCATGATCTGTGACCTGAGGGAGGAGGTGAGCCGACGCATCCAGAGCAGTATTGAACGTGAAATGAGGAAGATTCAGAGTCGAGCAGGGAGAGGGGGGAGGTCACCTCGGCCACCACAAGGAACAAATCTCTCCAGGGAGTCCACTACGACAGAGAAGAGACGTCTGATGTTGAAGGTAAATCTACCACAAATCGTCTTGATATAACAAGATACTGCTGCTTGAATGGCAAACAGATCATTTTAGTTTGGGGATTTGTTTTTTTTTTTTTTTTTCCAGGTCATGAAGAATCAGTCAGTGAAGACCGGCGATTCCCTCAGTGATGGAGAGATGACAGGAGAGTTCAGTGACCAGCGAAGTGAGGACGAGTACTGCCCCTGTGAAGCTTGTGTCCGCAAGAAAATGGCTGCACGGCCTCTCAAAACGAACCCATTAGCAGCTGAAGCACCGGTGATGAAGGACTTTGACCTACTTAAGATACTTCAGCTGAAGAAAAGCCCAGCACCAGCTCCTGCAACCGCGTCACAGCCTGTGGTGGTGGAAGGTGAACGCCTACTTGTAGATGATGACGGGAGGAATTTAGACGTACTCCAAGAGGAAGAGGAGGAGGATGAAACCAAAGAAGATATCAGAGCTGCTGTTGTTTTAGAGGACACAATTGCAGAGGAAGATGAAGAGGTTGAACAAGAAAAAGGTGAAGGTAAAGCAAGGGAAGAAGAGGCGATAGGAGCTGAACAGCAGGAAAAAGAGAAAAGTAGTGCAGGCGAAGAGGAGCAGGATGAGGAAAGAACAAGTGATGAAGAAGCCAGAGAAGATGAGACATCAGAAACTGGAGAGGAGGAGGAAGATTGCCAGTGTAAGTGTGCCAGAAATGAGGAGGAGAGTGACCAAGAGGAAGAGGGGCAAACAGGAGAGGATGAAGGAGAGACAGAAGATGAAACTGAGGAAAATGGGGGAGAGATGGGAACCGGCGAAGAAGAGGAGGAGACGAGCGACCAAGACACAATAAAAGAGGTAATAGTGGGCGAAGGAGAGATCACAGAAAATGGAGAGAGTGATGAGAGAGTAGATGAAAAAGAAAAAACCACAGGCAGCCAAAGTGAGGAACAGGAGGACGATAGTGCCGCAGAAATTACAGAAAATGAACAATCGACGTTTGTGGAGGTGGTTACGGAGAGAAACATCAGTGCATCAGCAGAGAATGAAGATGACGGGGAAGACAGCACAGGAGAGGGGGAGTCGAGTGAGGACAAAAAGGAGGGAGAAAGTGAGGAGCAGGAAGGGGGGGCATGTGAAGAGGAGAGAACCTCACCACAGGTAAATATGAGCCATAATTTTCATTTTTAGATCCAAGTAGTTCATTCAGTAATTATTCTGTAAAATACGAAGGATAGCTTTGACTCCAAGTTGGGGTTTTTTTTGTCATTTTTTGGATGATCCAACAATCACTTTTCATGTTAGTAAAAAAGCACTGCACTCATTGGGCATTCACCAGCATTGATAAAGAAGTCAGACAGGGCTAGACCTGACCTTCTCACGGTCTGCTACAGATGATGCTAATAAAATTAATACGAACCAGTTTCCACAAATTAGATCTTCTTTTAAGTAAAATTTAAACCCAATTAATGACCGTTTCTGTGGAATTATTATCTTTTACTCTATTTTAAAACACAGCAGAGTCCCTGAACAACAAACTTTGCTGTCCCTTAAAGAATCTGACCTACTGCAGCCTCACCACTAATTCTAAGCCTGTGGGAAAAGATAATCTTGTCATCCAATTAAACAGCCTGAACAAACCTGTTTGTTTTGGCGCCAACACGACGCTTCCAATGATGAACGTCTGCTGT
>VUQS01074498.1:79841-98832 GCA_015108495.1 Heterochromis multidens | reverse complement strand
TGCGTGGTGGACAAGACTCTGACATTACTTTCCTGCATTCATAATTCCATCAGTTTTGACAAGATCTCCAACACCACTGGCTGAAATGCAGCCCCAAACCATGACAGAGCCTCCATCGTGTTTTACTGATGGCTGTAGACACTCACTGTTGTACCCCTCTCCTGACCACCTCCGCACATATTGATGATTTAAACCAAAAATTTCTAATTTGGATTCAAGACCTGCTGCCACTGATTTTCAGTCCAGTTCTTGTGTAATTTGGCATACCTCAACCTTTTCTTCCCGTTTCCCTTCCTTAAGAATGGCTTCTTGACAGCCACTCTTCCACTGAGACCATTTCTGATGAAGTTTCAGTGAACAGTATACGGATCAACTCAAGGGCCAGATGCATCTCTCAGGTCCTGTATCAGGTCTTTGCTGCATTTTTTTCACTATTTCTTAGGACATGACTTTCAGTTACTGTTTATCTGCTATATCTATTCTGCCTCCCACTTCTTCTTTTGTCCTCCACTTGCCCAATTTCAAAACGATACACTTGACACCGTGCTGAGATATGCAAAGTTTTCAGCTAATAGCTTTTTGGGAATCACCTTCTTGGTGCAAAAACACAATTTTTATGCCTGTCAAACTGTTATATTTGGCATTTTTCATAGATTTAACTAAATAAATGGAAACAAAGTGTTTGTGTTTTTGTGACAGTAGTATTTTGTGTAATAATAAAGTGCATAAAGATGGAATTTAAAATGTGGTTCTTTTATAAGTTGTCTATTATGTGTAGACAACATTGTTCATCCCTCGAGTTAGGTGACCTTTTTATGCTTGAATGATTCATAGGTCAGTGTTAAGTGGCTTAACAGAAAAAAAAAATCCCTCTGAAAATTGTCAGGTACAATGACTGGACTGAAAATGAGTGAAAAAGCAGCCAATGTCCAAAGAAAAACATTTGAAAGACCTTTAGAAAGCCTGGAGAACTACTGCTCAACACCACTTAAAAAAAAATCCAAGAAAGTCTGGCTCCTTGGAAGCAAAATATAAAGAAATGAGGGGTGACTCATGACTTTTGCCCAGTACTGTTTCTAGCCAAAATAATGTAATTCTAATGAAACACAGCATGAAATTCTCCATTCATAAAGACATACATGCTCAGTTTTTCTTGAAAGTTTTAGAGATACAGTTACTTAAAGGTACGACCTTTTTGAGGGTTAATGCGTGACTTTTTATTAACTGTATTATATTACTGAGTGAAACGTGTTATCCAGCCACTCGTTAATAAACTGAAACACCTGCTAGTATAACGTAAACATATCAGCAGCACCACAACCTACAGCCTCCAAATGAATCGACACCTCTCTAAACATCAAACATAATAAAAGTAGAATAACTGCATTTATCTGAGCAAGATTTACTGCAGAAAAGGTTGACCTGGAGGTCAAAACAGCAGCTTCTTACTCTGCAAAACAAGCAGCTGCTGTGCAGCAGCAGCAGCACCACCACGCCCACAGCCTGGATCAAAGCCTGGATCAAAGCCGTGATCCACACAACAACATCCACCGCATCACCACCTACAGTGGTTGGTTACAACGCAGTACGTTATTATTTCACGCTTTTGCGTAGCCTGAAAGCTGGTTAGGGTTTTATAAATCCACCGTGGCTTGCTAAAAAGTCAGCTCCGAGCACACACCGAAACAATCAACGTTTAAATGGCCTCACGCTAAGATGAAGCATTTTCGTGGCTATTTTATATTGTAATCACGCACACCTATACTTCTAATAAAAACCCACTTAGTATTTATGGTCTGTAATTTAATTTAAATGTTAAACGGGATTATAATCGTTTCACACCTGTGCTAATGAACTAAGCTAGACTGTTAGCCACAGTTGGCTAGCGATAGAGAGCCTGTGAGAATAGCTACTTACTGTAGTCCAGGTCATCCATTTTGGGCGCTTTACTTTTAGGCATAAATAGTTCAGAGTCGACTGTCATTCAATGTCAAAAAATTAGGGATATATATAAATATATCCTCAAAACTAAACGGGGAAAAAACACAACCACTGGTGTCGAAATTTTGGGCCGGAGACAAAGAAGGTGGCGACACCGGAAGTGGTGTCTGACTTTTAAAGCGGTATACTTCCGGTCAGCTGTTTTTCAAAATAAGACATCTGACGTTTAGAGATATTTTGAAAGAAACAATTTAGCATTAAAACACAACAAGCCCTACTGGTTTGGAAGCTGATTTATAAATAATGTCACCAACTTATTTCTACATCTAGAATAATCTTCTTCTTTTGGCTGCTCCCTTTTCTCATTTCTAATCTCACCAATGAAACTGAGCATCTTCAGCTCTGCCACCTCATCTTTTTGTCAGTGCCACCGTCTCCAAACCATACATCATAGAAAGTCTCACTACCATATTGTAAACCTTCCCTTTCGCTCTTGCTGCTATCCTTCTGTTACAAATCACCTCTGACACTCATCTCCACCTGCTCCACCCTGCCTGCACTCTCTTCTTCACCTGTCTTGTGCACTTGTCTGTTGCTTTGGATGGTTGACCCCAGGTATTTACATTCATCCACCTTCATTACCTTTGCTCCTTGCATCTTCACCTTTCCACCTGTCTCCCTCTCATTCACACACATGTATCCTGTCTTGCTTCTACTAACTTTCAATCTTCTTCTCTCCAGTGCATACCTCCAACTCTCCAGGCTCTCTTCTCTCCTCTCTCCTGCTCCCTCTCACTACAGATCACATCTAAAATAACAGGAATATTCAACATAAATTACTCTATGATAAAAATGGATTAATACTTTTAACTAACAAATAATATGTGTTAAAAATGTGAATCTTACATCGTCGCCAGTTTGAGCAAAACAGTAAATAAAGTTCTAGTTTATTAAACAAATCAATTTAACTGCCAATTTTGTTTAATGATGCTTTTGATTATATCAGACCAGGAGCAGGTGTTTAAGAAGTTATTCATGAGATATTCAACTACTGACAGATCTACATGATTGTTGTTGCTCGGATGTAAATAACCCCCAAATGGTGATGAGAGTCGATGAGGGGCTTGTTGATTTCTTTTAGCTAAGTGTACATGTCATTACATTAGAAGTGCCCCGTCAGATATTTGATCATCTCTGGAGAACCAGCTTCCAGTTTGGATTCAGGAGACAGACACCCTCTCTATTTTTAAAATTAGGCTTAAAACTTTCCTTTTTGATAAAGCTTATAGTTAGGGCTGGATCAGGTGACCCTGAACCCTCCCTTAGTTTTGCTGCAATAGCCCTAGGCTGCTGGAGGGCCTCCCATGATGCACTGAGTTTTTCTTCTTCACTCACCTCTTTTACTCCCTGTGTTTATACACCACTTTGCATTTAATCATTAGTAATTATTAAACTCTGGTGCTCTCTCCCACAGTGTGTCTTTTGTCCTGTCTCCCTGCCCTCACCCCCAAACTGTCATGGCAGATGGCTGCTCCTCTCTGAGCCTGGTTCTGCCGGAGGTTTCTTCCTGTTAAAAGGGAGTTTTTCGTTCCCACTGTTGCCAAGTGCTTGCTCATAGGGAGTTGTCTGTTTGTTGGGGTTTTCTTTCTAATACTATAATATGAAGATGTTGTGAACTGACACAATATAAATAAAACTGATTTGAATTGGAGAACCTAAACTATAAATTCACAAACAGGATTTGGTTAATAGCTTTGATCAAGTGGCATAAACTCACCGGCCACTTTGTTAGGTACATCTGTTCAACTGTTCAAATATATAATTAACCAATCACATGGCAGCAACTGCTGAAGTGCAAAGTGAGCATCAGAAGGCGGAAGAAGGGTGATTCAAGTAATTTTGAATGTGGCATGGTTATTGGTGCCAGACAGGCTGGTCTGAGTATTTCAGAAACTGCTGATCTACTGGGATTTTCACACACAACCATCTCTGTGGTGTACACAGAATGGTCAGAAAAAGAGAAAATATACAGTGAGCGGCAGTTCTCTGGGAGAAAATACTTTGTTCATGCCAGGTCAGAGGAGAATGGCCAGACTGCTTTAAACTGATAGGAAGGCAACAGTGACTGAAATAACCACTCATTATAACTAAGGTATTCAGAAGAGCATCTCTGAATGCAAAAAAGTTGGACTTGAAGCTGATGGACTACAGCAGCAGAAGACCATACTGTATTGCTCATTGATCATGACAATGAGTTCACTGTACTCAAATGGCCTCCACAGTCACCAGATCTCAATCCAACAGAGCACCTTTGGGATGCTATCGTGTCAGTATGGACCCAAATCTCTGAGGAATGTTTCCAGCACCTTCTTGAATCTATGCCATGAAAAATTAAAGCAATTCTGAAGTAAAAGGGGGTCCAACACAGTACAAGCAAGGTGTACCTAATAAAGTGGCTGGTGAGTGTATATATAACAAACGTTTAAGAGGAAAAGAGTGAACAGTTACAGATCCATTTTATTAGTAATCTGTGATTGAGAAGAAAGGTCTAAAAATCTTTTATGGATATAGGACAAAACAAGGCTGTTAAGTGATTAAAAACAACTTCCTAGTTTTCATATCAAACAGTTTAAATCTATTATAAAAATGTGGTGTCATATTAGTGACTAAAGACAAAAAAGGCATTAATATGCTCCAGACAAACTTAAGAAGTTACATTTATTCAAAACCATATATAACTATTAACTGTACATTGTGTACGTATATATTTTCATTGTTTTAGTAGTAATTACAATTTCATTACAGGCAGTCCACTACAGACATCTTTATGGCATTATCAACTGAGGGGTCAAACCCCATCACGGTCATATAGGAATTGGTCTGTAACACCATGGTCCCAGCTTTGGCCAAAGACAACAAAGTGTTTAGGAAGGTAAACGATCATAACTAGTCTCTTAAACATCAAGAGTAAACATTTTGGCAAAAAAACTCCATTCAAAATGTATATAGACTCTTCTATTTGGTAATATAAGCCTAGACTCAAAATGTTGTACTCACATTCTGTAGCTGTGTAAGCACAGTGTAATTGTGGTAGACTAGCTGCATTGTGCGCTCAAAGGAAAAAAATAAAAATAAAAGCAAAAAATAACATCCTGGTAAGCAAAGAGTTTTACTCCATTTTCTGCAGTCAGGTTTAAACAGTTCATGATCAACAGCCAGAATTTACAGGCTTATTATACAAAGGCATTGATTTGTCCAGGCATGACCGAGACATACAGTAAGTTGATGACGAGCCATCAATGGCATACAATCTTCCTGATTGATAAACTACACATGCTAATGATTTATACTTCGTCCAAGTATATCAGCAGGTTTAATTAAAAGAAAACTAAATTCCTCAAGGCTTTAACCGCCGTAATTTGATTCCACTTATCATCATTTGGAAGTACTTATAGTCTCAAAATATATTTCAGTTTTAAACATCAGTATGTTCCTTACTTCAACAGACTGTCTTTGCTACTGGCTAATTTCTCAAAGTGCAAGCTGTTCTTCTCTCTGATTTACCACCTGATCTGACAACGGTGGGCATTAGTGCTGCCTCTACAGCAGGATTTTAGAGTTTCTAAATGACTTTGTTATCAGTCAGTCAGTCCTATCCTCAAAAGCTATGAGTCTTCAAAGTGCAACAGTTAATTCATTTCAGGCAACGCTAATGCTAGTGGATCTATTTTCTGAAACAAAACTCTGTTACTCTTTAGTTTGAATTGTTCTAGTGTTGTAATCTTCAGCTTTTTTGGGAAGAATAAATGTGACATTTGGTTAACTGAGGCGTGTAACGTCTGTTAAAGATGATCACTTGGACACAATGACATATTCAGATAAAAAAAACCCAAAAAAAACCCCACACAGTACTGAAGACTAAGGCTGTGATTCAGAAAGACTTTCTGAAAATGCGTAGGCTGAAAGCACTGACAAAGCTCACTCTGGTTCAGAGATTTTATGATCAATATATTGCAGTCTGATATTACTGACATCATCATCACTGTGCATCCACTGGCTAAGAAAAAGAGATTATGCAAACGGTTGATAACAGATACCGTTCAGCGGATCCACTGCTCCTACTAATGTGATGACCCTGAAAAGCTTGATCTTGCGGCTCTACGTGGATTTACTTGCATGAGCAACATGATCACTGATAGTCACTTTTTTCTCCACTGATGCGTAACAGTAGTCGAGTCACATGCTCTCAGATGTTTTTTTTTTTTTTTTATGTAGTCGACGGACTCTGATAGGTGGACGGAGAATAAGAAGATTAAAGTTTCTTCCATAAGAAGGAATGGGTAAAGGTACAACTGTACTGTACAGTATCAGATAAGGCATTCCTTTCAGGGACTAAAGTTTTTATAAGGTGAGGCTGTTTGAAGATAAGAGAGGTGGAAATACTTTCACGGGCTCTTGGCCCAAGTGAATCTCAATGCATTTTTATAGCTTTTCATGTTTACAAACAATAATGTTTGAATTTAATCTGATTTCTCTTCATCTCAATGTAAGGCAAAAAAACCAAAAAACAGGTAGTGCTTTTTTGCATGCATACTACCATGTATACATCCAACACATGCACTATCTGCACAAAAACCCATAAACATTCGATTGTTCTTCCCTCTTATCATCGCAGGCTGTGTTGTTTTCATGCTTCTCAGGGTACGCTGTGCGTAATCCAACAGCTGTGCAAAGAGGTGAATTTTTCATCCATTTTCAAATTCAGTATTAATCCCTGCAGACATGCTCCAATGATGTGTGGCTCGGTGGGTTATCCCTTTCATTAATCCTTAGAAAAGCAGTTTCTGCAATTCAGGCTATTTGAAATCTCTCAGCTACTCCCATCCTCTCAGACTATGGATGGCAACAGAGATCATATAATTCAGTAGAGTGCTGATATGTCAATCAAATCAACCAATCCCTGATTAGAATCTGGTGATCCTCTCTCCAGAGTCTCCAACAATGAGACGGGCCATGGAAGGATGGATCTATAAAATATTGAGAGACCAAGAAAAAAAAATATTACTAATGGGAAGTGTTAGCATTACTAATTAAAACAACACAGCACATTAATACTGAGTGTAGAAACATATAGTACATAAGTTAAAGGAAAGAAAATCATGTTGCTGTTAGCAATGTGAATGAATAATCAGTGATTAATTATTAAAAAGCTTTTAAAGTACAAAAAAGTAATTACAAACTAAATTCCAAACATTTAAAGACATAAACAGTCTTAACTGATAACCATAAACTAGATTAGAAATTACATAAATTACAACAGATGAGACGACCTAGGATTTTATCCGTCATTGTGGTTTTACTCAACAAGATGAAAGCAACTGATTTTTTACTAAATCTTATTTTTCTTTCTGACCTGCGCTTGAAGCGGTCCATAGGGCACAAGCTCTCCGTCCACAGTGAGTGTTCCTCGTGTAGACAGAGGCTGCAGCCTGAATGCTTTGCAGGTAATGTGGCTCACATATGGCGAGCTGACGGAGTGGTGGGTTCCTCTTTCCATGGCAAAGAACAGTCTCAGTAGAGTTGCTCTGGAGATCCCTGCTCGCACGAAAGTCAGGTGGATCAGCCCATCGTCAAACCTGGCCTGGGGTGCAGCATAGAGGTCAGCCCCAAGGTGGGTCTGATAAAGGGCCAGGACCAGGACAAAGTCCCCTTCAATGGTGATCCAGTCTCGAGTGGGAAGGGGTTGGTCGAGAGGGGGTAACAAGTCATCCCTTGGTAGATTTAAAGGCAGCAAGAAGGATGGACGGTTCTTGAAGGGTCCTGCTGGTTCGGCAACATCAAAGTTAAAAGATGAGGATGGTGTGCGTAAAGAGGGCGAGGGTGACGTGGAATTTGGGGTGTTAGGACGAGGGGCGAGGTAGGATGATGAGTGTGGGGAGGCACAAGAAGGAGATGAGGGGGGTGTAGGAGAAAGAGACAGGGAGAGAGAGTTGAGTTTAGGGGGGAGGGAATTTGTCTGGGAGTGTTGAAGGAGTGAGAGGGGCCTTGGCCGGGAAGCGTTTTGGTTTTTGTCCAAGGTTTTGGGCTTGTAAGAGAAGGGAGAATGACGAAAGGGAGAGGAGATGGTCAAAGCTCGCTCACGAGCGACATCCAGTGAGTATGATTCTTTCTGGTAGTAGGTTCCATTCAGATCCATGTCTTCCACGCCATTTGAAGTGCCAGAATCTGCATCAGCCTCCTGACTGAGAGACTGGTTGTAGAGAGCTTCGGCTATCTGGCTCGAAGGGGCTGAATTCTTTCTTAGTGCCTGTCTGGCCCCCTGAAGGCCATCTTGGTGGGTGACGCCACCCTCTGGCTCTTCATCTGCCTCTCGCCCCATGACAACCCCATAGTTCTCTCCCAGCTCTCTCGCATGCAACACTCCCTCTCCTTCTACAGAACCACCACTGCCTTCCCCATCCTTTCCTCTGTCTTCTTCCTCCATCTCCTCGGAGTATTGCTCTGCTGTTCCATCATCTTCCCTTTCGTCCTTGATTCTCTCCAACCTTTCTTCCCTTCCCATATTGCATTCATCCCTTTCATTTGATTCTGAACTTGTCCCTGACCTCTCTGAACATGTTCCTGACTTCTCCTCCTCTGCTTCCATCTCCATCTCTCCCTCCCTCTCTCTGTCTTCTGCCAGACTGCTTGCCCTCACCACACCAGTTCCTCCTCCCCTGGCCCTCTCCCTTCTTCTCTCCCTTTCCTTCTGCCTCTCCTCTTTTTCTCTCTCTCCCTCACCCCTGCGCAGGCTCCTCTGTTCACTGATGCCCATGTCAGAGCAGGTGCGATGGATAGGCGTGCGGCAGAAGCCCTCCAGGCCTTCTGTGATACTGCGGGAGAGGGGTCTCCTTGGTGGAGGAGGTGTGGCATCTGGTGATGTGGTGACAATAGAGGGTGGTAGGTAGGAGAGACGACCCTTGTATGATCGAAGAGAAGCTATGCGCACTAATGTGCCCAGGGTAAAGCGAGCTGAGCCCAGGCCACGATACCTGGAAGAAGACAAGATCGCAAGTGAAGCTATATTTTGAAAGTGATGTCACATAATGCAGAAGAAATTAAAAGTTAGGCTTTGATGAACAAAACAACATTGGATTAAGACTACGAACACTTAAAACACCCACCTCTCACTCTCAATGTCCACATCAGACACAAAGCCCCAGGCAACAGAAAGAAAGGAAAACAGTCTCCTGGGTGCTGCAGCACGGTTGTTGTTGGAAGGAGTGGGGCTTGTTGTCACAGAGACTAGGTCCATGGGTCGGACTCCACCTCGACAGAGCAGAAAGCAGCAGTTCAAAAGGAGGGGCTCTCGAAGGCACATGTCATACCTGAGGAAGATAAAAAACACAACAACATCCTCCTGTCAGTAAAGATAAAGAGAGAACTGTACAATACCTATTCAAAGAAATCTAGTTCTATGCAACAAAAATGCAAAATACTGCACTCTTTTGTATAAGGAAAATTTAGCTTAGTTGATGTGTATGGATGTAGTTTATTTTAACAGAGTAAATCTGCATATCTATCAGCTTTTTTTGTAAGGTAATTATTTATAAAGTCAACCAAAACGTCTGATAAATGTTCCCATCTGACCACCTCCGAGGGTCTCAGGATCAACTGAACTTGTGTATGAGCCGTCAGGTAAGGACACTGCACTGAACACAAGCGTCACGGCAACTGGATAGTCCTCTCTAAAGTTTAGTAAAGCAAAAGAGACACGCCATCTTATGCCAAACGAAAATTCAGCACAAGCAAAGAGAGCATCCATTGATCCCGAGACCCTCTGTGACGCACATCCAAGCAAGTGTTAGATCATAGAAACTTTTTTTTGACACAGAAGGAATCACAGCTAGAAGATGAGCCTGGTATCAAAATGTACTTAAAAAGGAGACCTTTCATTGGCTAAAAATTGTTTTGACCACTGAGCTATCTCACAAGATGAGATAAGTCGCTGAAAGTTTACACAAAATGCACTTTTTGAAGTTTCCTCCAGTAAATTATCAGAAAACAGATAGATCATTTAGGGTACCAATGCTTGTTTCTGCTGTTCTTTGTCATAGATATTAAAGCGGTGGAATTTTGCTGTGAAAGAGTTCAATGCATGGCCTTAGATTGCATGTGAAATATGTGATATAACTGACTCATTCAGAGGTCATAAAGTTTAAAAAATTATCTTGACTGCATCCGTTATCAGCAAACAGAATCTAGGCTGTCAGCATTACTTTAAAGCATGCACTATGAAAACACAGAGGGAGACTTCATCTAGTTCCACACTTCAAAGTGAACTAGAAGAAATGCTTCAGCCTAAAATGATGTGCTCACCCTGCGTGGTGGTTGATGGAGCCAGCCAGTGCATTCCCAGAGCCGCAGGGTAGAATGCCAACAGGTGTTTTTATTGCTTGTTCCCAGTCTGGGCGCTCCAACAACCCATTAATTACCTGCAAGAACACAAGTCAGAAGATTTAAATAATCACAGTGTTAGACACAGACATACATCTACGTGCCAGAATTTCATCCTGTTTGTGCCCACAGGACAAAAGCATCTTACCTCATGCAGCAAACCATCCCCAGAAACAATGATAATACCATCCCACTCTGGGAGCGATATCTCTCTGATGAGCTCTCTGGCATGGTTCTGGCGTTCTAAGACAGGGTAATTACGTTAATGCCTGTAATATAAATACATGCAATCTGACTCGTGGGTGTTTTTGACCTCAGGGTGTTACCTGTCTGTATAAGATTGTAGCTGATGTTGGCCTCTCTAATCATTGGCAGGATGTAAGTCTGACACCATTGCATTGCCTGGCCTCTTCCACTGAAGGGATTGACCAATAACAGTAGTCGCCTGGGACGAGGTAGCAGACTTCTTGAAAATTCTTCACGAAAAAGAAAGAACAGGATGAATTGGTTAAAACCTGCACAGCTTTGGTCCATGACAGAGAAAGTGGTACAGTGCATTTTCAAAACCAGCCAACTGGGACGTAAGCTAAGCTGTTATTACAGTGTTGCCCAACCCTGGACTTTGATTGCTTTCAACCATTTTAAGCCTCCTAAGGTTCTCCTGACAGGATATACATCACACTGTCCTTTGAGAGTGAGCCTAACAATCATTTAATAAGGTCAGATATATGATAAAGGACGCATTCAGACTTCAGAATATAGGAATTAAAGGTGGTAACAACTAAACAGCGGCATACAAAGGCAAAGAAACTGTACTCTACTCCTGTTCTATACTCCCGTCAGGAAAGTAATCTCTAATGCGAAAAATCAATCTAAACTGTAGTATGGTATTGATGAAATCCAAAGGTGCATGAGAGGAGATCACGCGGCTGTGCTCTCACATAATCCTTGATTATGCTCAAACCACACTTACGCCATTCTTCAGAAAACCCATCTAACCACACCTATAATGCCCATCAGCATAAACATTCTCAGAATCATGAGAGTAAATGATTCAGAAATGTCATTATGAATGTACCACAAGCAGAAAATTAAAAACGAATGACAGCTGCATCATTGCAAGTGAAGGAGGCGGACTAAAGAACTCAAAAGACGGAGAGATTTAGGAGACTTAAGGATTAAAGCCTAAAGAGGAGGAAAGGAAAAACAAAAGATGGGAGATGCTGGTTAACTTTGTGCCACACAGACAATAGTGACAAAAAAGTAAACAAAGTTTACACTGAGCTGTCAGATAACTAAGGATGGTGACTCCCCACCCTCTGTCTCTGCATTAGACACTGAATGATAGGACCACATGTGCAGGGAAGATAAGAGGAAGGACGTATAGCTTTAGATATAAAAAAAAAAAAACAACTCAAGAAAAGATGCAGTCATGTGAAACACACAAAAGCCAAACTACTCTCAATGCTAAATCTCACAGCCTCTTAGGGTGCATTAGTGGTAATCCTCATTTCTCTTTTATATAATGCCCCAAAATGCTGAACTACTCTTGATATAATTTGTGCCCTCAGTGATGAAATTGAATACATAAAAGTCTTGGTTCACTGTGACATTAAGCTATACTTAGTAACAGTTTACAAAGGGGGCATGGAGCAAAGTGGATTGAAGCAACGTTGTGTGGTTTTCTGTAGTAAACATCAGGAATTAAAGACTTAATCAAGGAGACAAACACAAAGGCTAAAGCTCCATAAACACTGTGGTAAGCTATCAGTGTTACTCTTTTAATTAAGCTGTCAGCTCAGTGTACAGTACCAATGATCAGGGCCAACTCTGGTTTACAGCTGCTGCAATTTTAAAATAACAAATGAATTTTAGCTTTGTCTTCTATATTAAAACACAGCAGATGTAACTGTATATATGTGGGAATGTGAATCAGACCAAGCAAGACATGTGAAAACAGACTCTTGCCTCAGAAGATTGTGATGGTTATTGTTCACTAATTGCACACGTTTTTGGTGTGCAAATGGTGTTTAAATATTAAAAAGAAATCTGCATAAATATTTCCTGAAAAAGTTCAATAGCTGGACTTCTACTGCTCACGCTCATTCATAATAGAAGTTACACACAATTTTATTGTTACATACTCATATGTAAAAAACAAGAAAGATACGTGCAATAATAAAAAAAAAAAACATTAAAACACACTCTACACTAAAGGTCAATATACAAAATTTGTAGCTACTACTATAGTCTTTAGTATATTCTTTTAAAAACAACATACAAACTGGAAAATCAAACCTCAGGTGAAACACACACTCACCTGTGTTAGCAGTGACGGTCACTCCTCTAAGTAGACACTGCACAGCAGCCGACCACCTCTCAGCTTCAGCTCTGTTTTCTGCCAGATAAGCCCTCACCTGCCTGCGCCGCGACACCCCTTTCCTTCGTTTTCCTGGTGGGTACCAGTAGAGCACCAGCAGAGGGGGAGCAGGGGACCGGGGGCAGCTGCATCCCAGCAACTCTGATAAGGGCAGCAGGAGACGAGCTTCCTTTCCCGGCCGTGGCGACAGGCGCTGTATGTGTATGTGGGTGTGGGTGAGGGTCAGGGCGTAGTTGGATGCTGGAGCTGGAGTTGGGGAGGCAGCTTGGGAGAGCCCTCCTGGACCACCAGGGCTGTTGGGACAGCTGTTATTGTTGCTGCTGCTGCCTGATCCCCAGCTGGCAAACTGGCCGTGAAGAAGAGCTTCTGCTGGAGAAGGTGAGGAAGGTTCTGGGGATCTCATTTTCTTTGCTCAAAGTTTATCAGTATAAAAAATTTCAGGGTTTCTAAAGTTAGAGGCTTGAAGAGGACAGTCTGCCAGCTCTTCAAGATTTGCAGCGAAAATCAAAAAGTATCCAAATATCTGTCGAGAACGTTATCCCTAAAATCTCTTCAAAATCATTCTTCTTTGTCAGTGCTTCAACATAAGGGGGAAAGTCACAAAAAAATGATCTTCCTGTCTGTCCAGTTCAGATATACGCCTTCATTTGAAAAGAAAAAAGAACTTCTTCCAGTTCAATGCTTCTTCAGTTTAGAGTATTTTTATTTATCCAGTGAAGATGGGAACTGCTAAAGACCAGTCTTTGTGTCACAGTTAGAAACCTCCCATCAAGGTTTGATCTGTAGGGCTGTCAGCTTATACAGTTTGCTGCCAGTTGGAAAGTGGACATACATCAACATATTCAAAACCAAAAGGACTTAAAAAATGTAAAATCAGTCATTTAAACAAAAAAAAAAAAAAGTGTTCTTCAAAGATTGCATAAGTATAAAAATAAGTTTACATTACATGTAAAAGCCGCCTATTATGATAGCAATATAAGGCAGCTGAGCAGCTACTTAACATTGACAATACGCCTTTAAATAATTACACAAATGGACAAAAATGAAACTTTTTGTTGCATTAAAAAAATTATCATTAATTATGAACAAGACAAAACACAAACACACCTTGTTTAGACAAGGAGGCTACAACAATTAAATTAAATTAATGCATAAGATTTCCGTAAAGTAAGTTGCATTTTAAGTGTTGCCCAAAATGTAATTAATGCCACAAAGATATGATTAGTGCAGACTTTTCAAGACCTTTGATACCCCTATTGCTATCTTGATCTAAGTGACATAAAGGAGGCAGACAAGAGGAGTGACTAAGCCAGTCCCCTAGACCGTAGTGTGATAAGTTTCACTCAATCAAGTACTACTCCACAAGAGGAGGAGCAACACAAGGTAAGACAGGTGAATGAACAAAAACGACAACGAAAACCAAAAACAAAAACAGAAACAAAACAAAAGACAAACAAGGAGACAGTTCCAGTTGGGTCCTTAGTTTATGTCATCTTAAAGTCCTTGAGTCAAGCCTCACGTTCCCTCCCAAATATCTCTGTTCCTGTTTGAGGACAAAGGAGAACAGCAGTTAGTGGAAAAAAACAACAGTGGGAAAAAAAACAAAAGCAGGAGCCTGACTAAGAAGCAAGTTCAACATACTCCAAATATTTTCCTTATCTGGCTTCACTTACCTTAATATCCACTTATCAACTCAATAAGTCAACCCAGTGTTTCCCAATCTACCTGTGAGTGCGTTCACATGAAAGGGAATGGTAATGGCAGCTAATACCCAAAGACAAATACAGACAGGTCCACTGGTAGGTGTACTTAGTCTATTTACAAATTTTATATAAAGTTAGTAAGAACAAGGCTTAGGCACCCTGTTTTAGGATCACACGACTACATTAAGGCTTACAGAACAATAAAATTGCTTTAAACTTGCTTGCAGCAAACAGGAAAAAGCCTGTCCCTGTACAGCCAGTGAGAGCTTAGTTCGCCAGCAGTAAGAGTCAGACCTGTTCCCGGTGGAAGTCGGACTCTATAAGGACTGCTCTTTGTCACCAGTTCTATTCGTAACTTTTACAGACAGAATTTCTAAGTGCAGTCAAGCTGTAGAGGGTTTCTGGTTCGGTGGCCTAAGGACCAGCTCTCTGCTTTTTGCGAATGATGTGATTCCTTAGGCATCATCAGGTGGTGACCTCAAGCACTGGGGTGGTTGGCAGCTGAGTGTGAAGTGACTGGGATGAGAACTAGAACCTCCAAGTCTGAGGCCATGGTTCTCAATCGGAAAAGGGTGGAGTGCCCTTTCCAGGTTGGGGAGGAGATGATGCCCCAGGTGGAGGAGTTGAACTATTTCTGGGTCTTATTCATGAGTGAGGGGAAAGTGGAGCGGGAGAGTGAGAGACAGATCGGTGTGGCAGTGATGTGGATGATGTACTAGTTTGTTATGGTGAAGAGAGAGCTGAGCATGAAAGCAAAGCTGTCAATTTTACCAGTTGATCTACATTCCTACTTTCACCTACGGGCACAAGCTCCAGGTAGTGAACCGAAATTAATGACATCACAGACACAAGTAGCAGAAATCAGCTTCCTCTGAGATAGGGTGAGAAGCTTGGTCATTTGGGAAGGGCTCAGAATAAGAGCTGCCACTCCTACACATTAAAAGGAGCCTGTTGAAGTGGCATCTGACTGGATGCCTCCTAGGTGAAGTGTTTCGGACACATCCTACCGCGAGGAAGTGCTATAGGAGGTGGCTGGAGAGAGAGATCTGGGTGTCTCTGCTAAGACTGCTGCCCATGCAACCCGGATCTGGGATAAGCAGCGGAAAAATGGATGGATGGATGGCACTACGAATCCAATATTTCTCATTGATGCTCATCAGAGAAAAACAAAAACTTCAGACCCTCATACTAACAGCACCATGAGGTCCACAGGCTTTTCCAGAAATGGAAACACTGTTTTCTATATAACAGATTGGTCAATGGTCAGTAATTTCATATGCCATGATCTCTTGAATAAAATCTCCTCTGGGGCAGGTTCGATCTAAGTTACCATGGTGATGTACCCTGATAAAAAGCAAACCACCTTCATAACATTGAAAATCCAGTGTTACACCTGGTGCCACCTCACTAAGCCCCAAATCTTGCTTCCTAGTACAGGCCTTAGCACTAAAATATGTGGTGATAATCATAAAGCGATTTAGCAAATATTTAAGAAATCAAAATTTAAAAAGCAACAAGCTAAATTAAATAAAATCAATAAACTTTTAGCTTATTTTACTGTGCAAATACAATACTTCTGTACCATGTTTTCACAACTACAGCAGATAAGGTACAGAGAAGGACTATGATGATAAGAAAAAGAGATTATGGTTAGAGTGTGAAGCAATATAAGATCTGTTATGCCCCTTGACCCGAGGTGTGTCTGTGCTAAACCATGTAATGACTCAAGAGTCACACATCCTCAACTGGCTTGCTGAGACACCATTTTTCTGTGGAGGAAAGGTTGCATGACAATTCATCCGTGTTTTCTAATTCAGGGTAACTTCTGCATAACAGGATTTAGGGACACAGTGTCTCTTTCACAATTTAAATGACCTAACTGGTACTGGGTTTTACAGATTTTGCAAGGAGCATTAGCATTTCACATTCTCATATTTGTTCCAATCGAGGAGGTTCACAATGATTCTGCTGTTATTAGAGAGCCATATTAGGATTTTTCCTGCATGTAAAATCTTTTGTTGCCCTCCGAAAAGATTTTAACCTTCTACCAAAGTAAAATCAGCAGAACTGTGATCTTTTTAGCAAGTTTTTTTGACAGTGGGGTTTAATTTAGTCAAGCTTAAATACACTTTTTGTTTATAAAATGGACACAAATAACAGGAAAATGCAGAGACTTGTGTTAAGTAAGGTACCAAACTCATGTTAGCCAGGAAAAACCCTGCATATTAAGTCAAAATACACCGAGTTATAACAAACTTAACAACTCTTTAAACAGCTGGAAAATTACTTCAGGTAGTTGCAAGATTTCTGACATGTATTATTTTAATTTTTTTAACAGCAATGTTAAATCACCAAGTCAGCAGGAACCAGACCATTAGAACTTTAGCCCATGAAGTACAATTGCTGGAGTCTGACTTGGGACTTCGGTATACCCTAAATTTATAAACTGGTCACATCTTTCAATTTTTATAGCAGTCAGGAAACATTACGCAAGCTGTGGTGCAGACAAAATCAATACTTGGCTGATGTCCCGTTCTGATAAAGCACACACAGAGAAAAGGACCCTACCGATGCCCATTGTTGCACCTTACCCTGTCCTTGAAACGCAGGGCGGGGACACCCAGAAATAATAATAATAATAATAATAATACTATGCTTCGGCTAATTTTGGTCTCCCACACAATGAGGCTGCTGCTGAGTGACTTCAAAGTAGTTTTGGCCAAGTTTCGATAAGGTTACACTTTTGAACTCGAGGACAGACTTACAGTAACGGCGTTATTAAACATTTATTAGCAGCCTGTCTGGTAGTAAAAGCCATGTCTCGTCGTTAAACTTTAATGCTACAGCATGGATTTGACAGGCTGTTAGCCTGCTAAACTGCTCAACTCCAGCTGTATTTTGACAGTTACAGCACAGCCGAGCTAAGGAGCCGATGCTTATGGGTTGTAGTGTTTGTATTGAGATGGTGAAATATGAACTGTAAGCAGCGGGTCTTTGTTTACGGTAAATAAAGCTGCTAAGCAATAGTCGTGAATAGAGCGTCACTAACGTTAGCTCATGTCAACGGCTGACACGCTGCAGAGGCTAATGGTCTGTTAGCTGACATGTAGCCCCAGTTCAACCTGACTTATTGATATACTCAAACTCACCTCCATTAAGGATTGGTGTGCAGCACCATGGACATACTGAAAACTCCTTTTCCCTTTTATTTCTCGCTGGGTTTAATAAGATACTCAAGTTAGCGCAGATAGGATACATGGCGTTAGCTAGCAGTTGTCAAGACCAGCAACAGGAAAAGTTGTTTTCGAGCTTTACGTGTTGCCAGGAGTATATCTGTAAGACCCATGTTTAATATCACTCAACAGTGATTAAAAAAAAAAGCCCCGGATTACCTCATCTTGGCTCCCCTCTCTGGACAGATCGCCTCTGAAAGCCGTGGCTCGGTGCAGGAAGTGTGTGGAGACGTAGGAGCAGCAGCTCTGAGCGGCGGAGAGGAAATCCAATGACGATAAGGAAAACAGAAAACCCACCCACCGACATTCTCCAATCACTGACAGACCAGCACTTCCTGGCCAACTCACTTGTTATCAGGCCGGCTGATAAATGCCAATTAAAAGACGTGTCCTGTAACACTTACGTGGAGACCTCAGTGTATTAGCAGCTCCACTCCACTCTTGTCCTGTGGCGTCTTCCAGCCTGGCTGCTGCTTTAAAATGAGCTCCACCATATGAACAATGAAGAGTGAGTGAGCAGTCAAATAAAGACACAGAGGACATTTTGTACAGCCAGCCTTTTATTGGTAGCAGAGTGAAAACAAAAGCACACTAGTTCTTGTAGCCGCAGCTGGCTCTGCGACCACGGGCTCTCTCGAACTTCCTGCCCTTGGAGCGGACATAGGGCCTGGAGAAAAGACACACAAAAAAGGGTTTAAATACAGCATACCTAACATGAATCAAATTCAGTTCCATTTGTCTCTTGAGCTCTGTGACAGTGGTAAAAAAAAAAAAACCCAAATCAATCTTTCCTTTTCCTGTGGGAAAAGACTGTGCAGCAGGTATTTGAATGAAGCCTTTCATAGCTGGGCATTTACATCATCCTGAGAGTCACAATCCAACTATGTTGATGGATCATACATCAGCCTAAGAGCTTCATTTGTTTGGAACAAAGTGCTGGAATTTATTCTGTTTGGGAACAGATTTTCCATCAATGCATCACAAATGGCATATGTTTTTTCCTTTACAGCAGCATTACAGGTTTTTACTTGTTAAAGACAGGTTTCATTAACAGTAACTACATTCTGATGTATCAGGTCCCTGTTACCAAGCCTGCACTCCTGCACATATATAGTTAATGTTATGAGTTACTGCACTAGTTTTGAAAAGTTTCTTTCCACAAAGTGTGTTCTGGTTTAACTTAAATACTGCAAGAGTAATTTTTATAACAGCACTTTTAACATGTGTGAAAGTAATTGTTCTACACTGATAACCAACAGCACCCCCCCCCCCCCCCCCCCCCCCTTTTTTTATAAAAA